>JAIXMH010000116.1:0-34548 GCA_025528865.1 Pilobolus umbonatus
TCAATCCTAGAATATCGTGCACCAAACCATGCCAAACTGACTACTGCTTCATCTACTTACACCTTGCTTATAACACTACGATCGACTCCAACCAAGAGACACTATCTCTGCTATACTTCTTATTCTCACTACGTTGAACTCAAAACGAGTTTACATCCAATTCAGCCTACAGCCTGTCAATGTCGAGTCCAGAAGTACAGTTGTTCCTAATCAAGATAGTCATCAACCAATAGAAGTCCAGTACAACCTTCCGACCCAACATAACCCTAAAAAGAGAAGGTTCAAGCCTAACACCAGAGTGGCGCGAGCAAGACGAGACAAGCCAACTAAACTCAATCTTATTGGTCTCATAATCAAGATGCTCAAATAATATGATTGGTGGATTATCCATTATAGAAACATTCAATTATCAGATCAAAGATACCTCTTTATCGAAGAAGAAGACTATCCATATCACCAATCATTATTGTTCACATAGTTATTATTAGAGAATAATTGGATTCAACCTTATATATTATAACCACAATTCAATAGCTAGAAAACATATAAATACCCTGTTATTTTGTATTAAATAAACATGATCTTTTAACTTGGCTTTACTCTACTTCATAACTGTTCTTATTATCTTTTTTACTGTCTAAAGAAGTTGTTTGCTATTACCTGTCGTACATAGCCTGGTTATCCGTTTTTATAATCAACCTAAGATCACTCACTCTGATACGTGATCTGACACAATTGTCGGATCCGCTGAAGTTAGTGCTCCTAAAAAGGAATGGAAGCAGCCAATAAAAGTGGAATATAATCTGCCTACCAGATTCAATCCAAATAAAAGGCGATTCCGTCCCAATACGGAAAAGGCTAAAGCTCGCCAAAAGAAGAAAGCCAAACTAAACCTAGTCCAAAGCATCATAGACTACTTTAGAAAGAAGGAAGATTAATCTATAAAGAGAACAATGCATCCTCACTGGATATACTCTCTATTAAGAAGTATATCTTTACATCTATTTGATACTTGATATTATACTAACAGAATACCAATTAGATACTTGAAGAGTATACTTCATTATAGGATAGTTTAGTATTAGAATCAATGTAAATATCCCCCTTGTTGATTTGAAATAAAAGACATCTTTCACCTGGATAATAATCCACTTAATAACATAATTAATCTCAAGACTCAACCTCTGTGTTAATTGTAATTCTTTGTTGCCGTTTCAACAAAGAAGTGATATATACATACTCGATTCGTATTACTTGTTTCCGTACCCAGTAATCAACACCAGATCACTCTACTGCTAAGTGATTTGACACAATCACAGAGGCCGTGATAGTATAGTGGCAGTACATCGTGTTGTGGCCGCGTCGACGCAGGTTCGATTCCTGCTCACGGCAAGTGACATTTAATCTAATATGAGCTATAATTTTTATTTTTGTGCCCTGATTAAAAATGATCACGTCTTACAAATCAATGCTTAATAATGTCGAGCTCAGTTCCACAAGTGTGACTAAAAAAGAATTTAAACAGCCAATAGAAGTTGAGTGCAATCTTCTCACTATGTACAATCCTAAGAAGAGAAGATTCAAACCCAACACGCAAGTGTCTCGCAGCAGACATAAGAAGATGACGAAGTTTAATCTGATTAACTTACTCATGAGAGTACGCAGCAAGATATCGAGCTATACATCATAGTCAGTAACATACATATAGTCTCCCCGCAGTATTCTTTATAACAACTACAGAACTGCGGATTTACTACTGCGTCTTTAAATAATTCATATATACCCTCATAATTATCATGGAATAAAGGATATCTTTTAACTTCTCAATTATCTGTGTTATAACTTCTACTTTCTATTGTCTATACTTCTTTAACCGTTTTAAAGAAGCTGTTTACTTATTACCCGTTGTAATAAATCTGGAATACTATATAACTCGATTTACGTAATCAATCCTCAGATCCTCTAATCTAATTCGTTATCTGTGTGAATTTATGTGCAGTTAGATTCAATGGATATCAAATAGTAGGCAGCGAGAGTAAATCAAAATTGATTATAATCTTTATTCCTTATAAAAAAGACCAAGATCCCTTGTTCTTCAGTCATATTCTAACTTAATACACTACTAAGCCACTGTATAAACATTGATATACTGAGATTCAATATTGAGATTGACAAGTAACCAGATGATATCCTATTAGTACTTCATTCGCCCCCACCAGACTTGACCCATGGTTAAATCGATTCAGTTGGAGTTGGTATGCAATAGGATTCATTTGTTAGGTTATCTTGTTCTTCTTTGTTATATCTTCAGTAAGTAAATAAAAGTCGTGTGCTTGCATCCAGTTTAGGTAGTACAATTACTGATTTTTTCTTGAACGTATGGGATATTTTCTTCTGGTGCTTTCTTTGGTTTCTGCACGTCGTTTTTCATGATTGTTTGAGGTATTGCCTTTTCCTATAGCTTCCTCTTCTCCATCACTCTTTTTTTCCATAATTATTTCTTCGAATCTTTTACTCGGTTTGTAATTAACGTCATTTAGTCTATTGTCAAGCTTCTTTCTCTTCAGTTCCTTGTCAATGTTCACTACTTTTCCAGTATGGTCCTTTCTCACTTTATTCCAATAAGAAAGGATCGAACCTGTATCAGTAAAGTCATTTGCTTTGACCCACGAATTGTGTCATCACTGTAGTTCTTCCATTTAACGAAATACTGTCGATCGCCTATTTTGCCGTTATCAGTAATGATGTAATCAATCTCATATAATGAGTCGCTCAATACAACAGCATCTTTGTGTATAGCTTTTAATTCGGATGGAACGTAGTGTCTGCCGATTAACATCTTAGTGCTATCTTCGCGCAGTAGATAAGTTCCACCTTCAGTCACTCTTTCAATTAGGAAGGAACCTTCATAGGCTGGTGCAAGTACATTCTGTCTGTCGATAACCTTAGCCATTACAAAATCACCTTCTGCAAACTTCACCTGTTTATTCTTCTTGTCAGCTTTCTTGTGATTTGCTTCATCGACGATCTTATGTCGATCGGAAATCGCAGGGAGCACAATTTGTGACGTATAGTCAATTCTTTTTAACAGTTCGTCGTTTGACATATACTCTTTCTGCTTCTCGTTTCCTTCTTTGTCAATGTAGTTTATAGGTGCATTCATATTTCTAGCAAACATCAATGAGAAAGGAGTACTCTGCAGTTTTGTGGATATTTTGTTATTCATCGATAGCTGGATAGCAGGTAGGAATAGATACCAATCTTCAGTATTTCCTTCTACAGCTTTGGCTAATGATCTTTTTGTAGTTTGTACGTATTTCTCTGCTAATCCATTCCCTTGAGGATGATATGGAGTACTATATCTCTGTTCAACCTGCATGGATTGGAACAATAGTTCGTGTAGTTTACTAGTAAATTCTGTTCCATTATCAGAAGCAATAAAGAATCTAGGTAAACCCACAATAGCGAAAACATCGATCATTGCAGCTGCTACTGATTTTGCTGTCTTATCAACCAAAGGTTTCAAGATAAGAAATCTAGTAGTAACATCCACTAGAATCAGAATATATGTATATACATTATTTACCGATTTAAATGGGCCTGCTAAATCCATTACATAACCATCACCTGGTAAGTAACAGTATATGGATCTCTGTGGTAAATAACCTCTTTTGGTTATATTATACTTTACACATATAGGTCATGCACTAACACAATCAATTGCATCTTGCAGTATTTTAGGCCAGCTGATATTCTGGTTCTTTATCACTCTTACGATATTATCAGCACCAAAGTGTCCATTTTCAGCATGTGCTTCATGTAATAGCCTTTTACGCTCGTCAACCGGTACTTCAACATAGTTTCTATCACTTAGTTTATGTTTGGCCTGTATATAAGCAATCATTTTTTTATCAACCACATCATCAACTAATTCAGGCTAAAATGATTTACCAGGACGTAAGGCGTGCTTAGGTTTATATTCATATTTATGATGTTCTACATCATTCATCCCCTCCTCAAGATCATGATCTGATGGGAAGAGTCTACTCAATCTGTCAGGTAACACATTCAATACTCCTTTTATATGCACCATATCAAAATCATAATTCAATAAAGTATCAAACCAAGCTGCAAAATGAATATTGATGGGTGTTTGGGTAAAAAGATAAGTGGGAGAACGGTGATCAGTCTGAATAGTGAAATGGCGGCCATGCAGAAATTGGTGAAATTTCTTCAATGCAAATACTACGGCCAACAGTTGTCGTCTATGAACTGGCCATCTTGTTTCACAATCTGTCAATGATCTCGACTGGAATCCAATGTATCTTATCTTTACAATGGTAGTCTGCCCCTGTTTAACAGTGTCAATATCATTCTGATTAATATGACTATCAGTTTGACTATTATTACTCAGTGTTATGTATTCGTCTTTCTGAAATAACACTGCACCAATCGCATGTGCACTCGCATCACAAGCCACAAACAATGGTTTAGCAAAATCTGGGGCACTCAAAACGATTTTAGAGGTTAATATTTCTTTTATGGAATCAAAATCTTCTTTCAATTCTGAATTCCACTCTATTAACACTTTATCGCCTATATTACGCAACCTGTCCAATCTCCATGTCACTCTGGATGCAAGAGGGCAATGTTCACGCATATAGTTAAATACACCCAGTGTTCGTTGTAATTCTTTTCCTGTCTTTGGATAAGGCCATTCATGGACATTAGCTAGACGCTCGGGGCATAGAGATCGTCCTTGTTTGCTAATAATCTGCCCAGAATTACTACACATGATTTTCCAATGTGTGCCTTTTCCTCATTCAGTATCATTTTGGCAGCCGTTAACCTTTCAATTGCGGTACGTACTAGCTCAAAATGTTTTTTCATATTGTTCTCTCTTGTGACTAATATCACATCGTCGACGTATACATAACAATTAGGTATATCCCCCAATATGCCGTCCATCACACGACTAAAGTGAGAACCCATATGTTTAATGCCAAAGCAAGCAGAACGCCACATCAGACTCTCATTACGATGTCTGAACGATAACTTTATTCTGTCACTCTTCTTGACTTTTAATCTCATATACGCATTACTACAATCCAGTAGGGTATAGATTTCACAACCATTGACCTCTTTATAGATATGAGCCGGTAGACTCAAACTATAATTATCTGTAGGTTTAGTTATGATAATTAGTTGACGTAAATCCATACAATCACGCCATTTCAATGTGCCATTATTGCTTTTCTTTGAGGCAAATGTGATAGGATTATTCCATGGGCTTGGAGTTGCAGGTACAACATACCCATTCTTCTTCCACATGGATACTGTTTCATCAAATACAGGCATCATAGAATCAGCAATAGGATATTGCTTACGAAAACAGTGTTCCCCTTCTGGTGTATCAATTGCCACTTCAGAATGGGGTAAAGAACAAAGATCTCAAGGGTCTATTTCTCGATTCTTTTGGACGAATGGTTTTAATGCTTCCACCAGAGCTTCATGTTCAGTTTCAGTGCCAGCATTGGAGATGTTAGGTTGATATTGGACATCATCAACTGTGTCATCCGATACGACCTTATTATCATCTGCATTTATTGCTACACCTTCTACCCTCAACCCAATTTTATCAAATATGTCTCCACCACCAAATATTACATTGATATCTTGGGGTAGTTTTTCCAAGACATAAAACTCATGCTGAATCTGATAACCATTGTATCTTATACTTAATGGTTCAGTCTTTCCCAACACTTGACTATTATGGTCATCTGCGAGTGACACAGTTTTCAATGAGCATTTATTCAGCTTCATCTTCAATTGTTTTATTAGCCTTAAACTAAATACAGAAATATCTGCTCCAGCGTCAATCTTGGCTATCAATCTATGGTTTTCATAGAGAAAAGGAGACAAAGGGGCATGAGGATTTTGAGTGAGTATATTATGATCATCAGTCATGACTTTCTTTCGAGTAGTCTGTAATACTAATATCTCTTTCATACCTTCTGATGTGTCCATCTTACTCTTGTCTTTTCTCTCCTTTATCTGCTTGATAATATCTTGGAAGAGTGTGGTACTATGCCCTCCATTCTCTCCCTCATATATCTTATCAGCAGGATGGATTTCTTCCTCCTGTGTATTGTTGCGCAACACTAGGTTAACACCCACGTTTCTGGATTTACCAGTGTTTTTCCAGGCATCGTTGGCTACATCATTTGAATTGTTTTGATCAGTATTATTTTCTTTACGAAACTTCTCAATAAACAATTCACGTTGGGTCTTTAATGTCCCTGTGTAATTACCTTTGCCCCCTGCTTTTCTTCTGGTGTTTGTAATACAAACGGAATTGGCAGGTTGTTTTGCACATAATAACCTCTGCACTGGTGGCGATATTTTCTTGGTTGACCACAATATGCGCAGAGGCGAGGAGATTTGGTTACTGTTTTCTCAGGCACTGCTTCAGCAATCTGTTCTATTTTGCTTTTTAAAACAGTTTTCTGCTTCTTATGTGATTCACTATCATGATCAACGTTATTATATTGTTCATCATATTCGATAGTGTCATATTTCGAAGGTGCCACTAACCTATTGTCAGCATAATTCCTACTCCTTTTATTATTAGAGTTTAATGTGGAATTAGCCGTATACGCTTTATCCAACTCATTGACTAGTATGTGAGCATGTTCTTGCATCACACCTATAAGAGTCAGGATGTCATCGTCTTTGTGCAATGGTTCAGTATTTCCTGAATTCCCATTACGTAATGCAGGTAGACGTGCCTCTAACAATTCCCTAGCTACTGGTTGCAATCCTTGGAACCAATATAATACCATACAGAAATTATCATCCGCTTGGACTTGTCGCATTGCCCAGTAATATCTCTCTAGGTACTTGCTGTAGGATTCATTGTACTTCTGTCGTACTTTAATGAGCTCCATACCCCAATCGTAAATGGATTTGGTTTCCAGATACGTTTTGATCAGTTCACTCTTGGCTTCTGCCCATGAACTTATGACCACTGTGGCCTTGTTATCAAACACTCTACGAAACCAATATTTATTCTGAAGACTGTTAGAAAGGTCAAAAGAATGTTTCAGTGTTTGGCGCCAATGATCCTCTATGATAGTGTTACTATTCGTAAACACTGATTCAAAAGAAATCAAATAGTCTTCGATTGTCTCTGACACTTTGGCCCTGTTATCAATCTCAACCTCATTAGCAGAGAATATCATGCTAGTAAAATTAGAACGCCTGATATTGAAATGAGGAATGGTTTTCACATCCACATTGTATCTACTGCGAACTACAGACTTCTCTTCCGTCTTCCTTGTTTTTACCTCAACTTTAGCCGTTGATTTTATCAAAGCATCATAATGAGCAACTAAAGGAGCAAGGGTAGCTAATTGAACAGCATTTCTTAAAGGATCTACTGACAATGCTTTAATTTCATTCAAGATTGTTTCTCTCACCGTTTCAAAGGTATGAGATATATCTTCACTCGAATTACTCTCACGACTTACGACAGAAGCAGAGATGATGAAGCGGAAGTTTCATGATAAGGACTGTGTATGGAAGCACTGGTACCTCTCACCTCCTCATTGACCGTCACTGTTCTATTATCAGTGAACGTGCCAGAATTACCAGCTACACTCTCATCGGCAGAGGATCGACTCATTCTTGAGTTATCGTTCTCTCCAGCAACATTTCCCCTCTGATGCTCAGCCAACCCACTGCTCCCCTCATTTTGAGTTTGAAATACAGTTCCTCGGGCGGTGAGACCAAGAGAAGGCATGTTACCAGTTAACCTCTGTGTAGAAGGCAGACTAGGAAACCCTTGGTGTTCCGATGTGTCATGACCATCCATGTCCACATCTTCTTCTTCCAAGTTCATCTTGGACATCCTAGTGATGGGCTGTCCCATATCCCCCGTTACGTTACCCTCATTACGTTTCAAGTTGTTATTTATCATGTTATTAATTTCCATTTTAATGATAATAAAAGTTTTTTTTTTAGAAAGTGAGTGATAGAGATTGTGTATGTGTGTGGGTGATTGTATGTATGTTTATAGATCAATATGATGATATAAAAAAATGTGAATTTATGTGCAGTTAAATTCAATGAATGTCAAAAAGTAGGCAGCGAGAGTATATCAAAATTGATTATAATCTTTATTCCTTATAAAAAAGACCAAGATCCCTTGTTCTTCAGTCATATTCTAACTATATACACTACTAAGCCACTATATAAACACTGATATACTGAGATTCAATATTGAGATTGACAAGTAACAAGATGATATCCTATTAGTACTTCAATCTGACAATAAGATGGAATTTGCTCTTTGCAGCGTAACCTCGGTAATTAAAAAAATCGTTACGTAACAAAATTAAATCTTTTTAGATCTATGCTAACTTGAGCCCGTCCGAGCTTGAGTTTCTAAAAAGGAAATTGGAAAAACTAATATAAATTTAAAAATTTTAACTAGTTATAATTTTGGCGGTAGACAGAGACACAGAGTAACCGAGATTAAGATAGATAACAGCAGTGACTTCTGTATGTTTAGAAGTTCAATGACAGGAAAAGTATATAGAGATTTTAACTACAGGGTAGTAAGTTCATGAGTTTATTCTCTATGCAATTCAATGCATATTTATATGTTTTTGAATATAAAATATAAGATGATATTGATACAAGTTGATGAGTAATAGAATATGACAATGACTGCATAGAAATGGATAGAATGATGTGATATAGAGTCACTATGAAAGATTACTCTGAGAAAAACACAACTTATAGAGTTTTTGACTCTTTTTATAATTGATCAACCAATCATATCCGACTGCTCATGATAAGATGAAATACAAAGAGCCAAGTCAATACACATATATACGATTTGGATGCTTGAAATGAGACAGACTATAACAATGGTTCTTATAATGGGTATGAAGTAGTTGAAAGTGAAGAAACTGGATGTATAGTGCCCATTGTAGTCGTTTAACTTTTTGCATTTTATCTAATCATTGAAAAAAGAGAAAGAGAAAATATAATGTGCTACCTCAAATTGCAATAAGCAATTTAATTGGCTATGAATTTACCAGTATTTTGGAGATAAAGTTGAAAATATTTTCATTTATTTTCGAGTTCCCCCTTTTTCATCTCTTTCTCACTATACATTAAGGTAAACAGCACTGAAAACAAGAGAGTAACAACAAAAGATAATAATACTCTTTTATAATGTTAGAGATGGGAATGTAGAAGTGGAATGAGCAGACATCAGACCAACAGTAGTTCAGCACACAATAGTAGAAGGCTATGAAAAAGTAATAAAAATACACACCAGCTATAATATTCACGAGTACTGATAGTGTGTTTAGTAATGTAGAGGTCGATGAGGTGGAATGAGCACATAGTTCAGTTGTTCCATTGGCGAGGAGAGAGGCAGTTGAAGTAGATAACACTAGTTATAAGAGGTAATCAAATAAAAAAATTTGAATAAATAAAACAAACACTCATACATATATTATACTAGGGTGTCAGTGATGGGGGTATATAAGTGGAATGGAGAGTCATCACAACGGCAGTAGTTGAACTCACAGTCTTTATAACTTTATTTGACTATATTATCAGCAGACTAAGAAGAAGTAATAACTGTATGCAACAACTATATTATTCACAGCTACAAATAGTAGGCTTAGTAATGCAGGGGTCGATGAAGTGAAATGAGTTGAATGAGTATATAGCTCGGAAGTAGGATAGAATGGGGAGATACAGCTTGAAGTAGAGAACAATTTTTAAACAAGGTATAGCAAATAAAGAATAAAAGGTATTTAAATCAACACTAATATAAATGTTGTAATAGGGTCTTGGTGATGTGAATGTAGAAGTGGAATGTACAGTCATCCGAGTAGAAGGGGCCCAACACACAGTAGATACAACTGTAGCTTACTATATTATTAGATGATTAAGTAGAGGTACCAAATACATACAGCAACTACAATACTCACAAGTACTAATAATATGTTTACTAATGCAGAGGTCAATGAGGTGGGATGAGCTTGTATTTCAGTTGCTCCATAGACGAGGAGATAAACAGTTGAAGTAGATAACACTAAGTAAAAGAGGTAAACAAATAACAAATACAGAATGAATAAATCAAACACTTATACATATATTATACTAGGGTGTCAGTGATGGAGTTGTAGAAGTGGAATGGAGAGTCATCACAACGGCAGTAGTTGAACACACAGTATATGCAGTGACGGATGAGGCAAGATGAGTGTTGAAATCAGTTTTTCACTAGGCCAAAGACATACAGTTGAAGTAATATAAGAAACAATCAAGGTTAATAAACAAAATAAAAAGGAATGAGAATAATCACTAATACATATATTATCCCAGAGTTAGTGATGGAGATGTAGAAGTGGAATGCACAGTCATCAGAGTAGATGTAGTTCAACACACGGTGTATGCGACTGCATATGACTATATCTGAAGCATCTATTGCAATATGTATAAATTATCGGAAGAATAAGGAGAGGTACCGAATATACAGAGCAACCACAATATTCACAAGTACTGATAATATGTTTTGATAATGTAAAGGTCGATGAGGTGCAATGACCTTGTAGTTCAGTAGCTCCATAGACGAGAAGAGAGACAGTTGAAGCAAATAGCACATATTATAAGAGGTAGCCAAATAAAGAATTCGGAATAAATACATCCAACACTCATATATATATTATACTAGGGTATCAGTGATGGGGTTTAGAAGTGGAATGAAGAGTCATCACAACGGCAGTAGTTGAACACACAGTATATGTCAGTATATGAATCAAATATCAGAGGATACAGAAGGATAGGGTTGTATTAAAACAACAATAAAGGTGATTATTGAAAATATTAGTAGTGATGCAGTGGTAATTGAGGTTGAATGAGGACACCGAGTAGTCGGCATATACCCTGCAGAGATACAGTCAAGTAATTATCATTATCAATACTTGGTAAGTAGAGTATTCAGAATAAACAAAACAAATATACAGGAATAGTCGACATAAAATATATGGAATAAGCACTCATACATATATAACTCTAGAGGGCTGTTCATTAGAATGAGTAACAGGAATGTACAATCAACTGATAAGCAGTGTTTGAACTTATGGTATACTATGATGTTTACAACAAAAAAATAGATGACCTTGCAGAAGTAAGAACTCATATACAACAGCCATAAGAAATATGAGTACTAAAAATATCTTCAGTGCTGTAGGGGCTAATGAGGTCGAATGACGGACTGATCAGTGCTGAATTGACTGAAGAGGTGCAGTAGCAGTGAATATTGAAAGTGAAATGGTAAATACAATATAAAAATGAAATAAATAAACGAAAATAAAAAAAATTCACACATAGATATTTCTAGGGTCTCAGTGATGAGGATGTTGAATGGAATGCGAAGTCATCAGAGTATAAGTGGTTCAACACACAGTACATACAGCAGTATCTGAGTATATTAACCGATGATTAAGTAGAGGTACCCAATATATTCTGCAACCATAATATTAACAAGTACTAATAATATGTTTAGTAATGCGGAGGCCGATGAGGTGGAATGAGCTTGTTGAGTATACTGATGAGTCGTTATATAACCTGCCGAGGTAAAGTGCAACCAAATATCAGTGATAATATGAGGTAAATACAGTTTCCACAACAAACAAAACAAATATACATAAATGGTCATCACACAATATATAGAATAAGCACTCATACGAACATCACTCTAGGGGTTTGATGAGAATGGACAACAGGAATGAAAACTCAACTGATCAGCAGTGCTAAACTTATCCTCGACTAAAGGGTTTACAGATATAATATAAAACGACTCTGCAGAGGTAAGAATCTATGTACAACAGCCATAATAGTCATAAGTACTGAAAATATTTAGTGATGTAGGGGCTGATGAGGTCGAACGACAGAACAGTTCAGTGGTTGAGTAGACAGAAGTGGTGCAGTCGAAGGAGATATTGGAAATAAAAAGGTAAATAAAGATTGAAAATAAGTAAATAAAAATAATCCAAAAATCTCATACATATATTATACTAGGGTGCCAGTGATGGGAATGAAGGAATGGAATGAACAGTCATCTGGGCAGTTATAGGTAGACTCGGTAAAATTCAGAAGCAAACAACAACGATATCAAAAAAATAAAATTGGTATGAACTGTATACAACAGCCAGAGTATACTGAAGTACTTATAGTATGTGTAGGGATGCAGTGGCTGATGGGTAAGATGAGTGTGGAAAACACTTGTTGAGGGGACCCAA
Organism: Pilobolus umbonatus; assembly: GCA_025528865.1. Classification (NCBI taxonomy): domain Eukaryota; kingdom Fungi; phylum Mucoromycota; class Mucoromycetes; order Mucorales; family Pilobolaceae; genus Pilobolus; species Pilobolus umbonatus. The sequence continues at coordinate 12,327 of JAIXMH010000116.1, forward strand.
GAATTAATGTCGAAGTGATTATCAGTTGAAATAAATAAGGAATAATCAAAGGTAAATATATAGAATAGAGAAGAAATAGAATAATCACTCATACATATATTATTCCAGAGTTGGTGATGGGAATGTAGAAGTGAAATGAACAGTCATCCGGTCAACAGTGGTTCATCTTATGGTGCACTGGGTTATTTACTGCAGTAATATAAAAAGAGAAGAATAGGTATGAACTGTATACCGCATCCAAAATATACATAAATACTGAGAGTACTATTAGTGATGCAGTGTTTGATGGGGTTGAATGAGTATGGAGATCAGTTGTTCAGTTGACTGGAGACATACAGCTGGGTGGATATGTGTAGTAGCTCAGGGTAAATATATAGTAAATACCAAACAAAAGAATAAAATAAATAAACAAACTCTCACACATATGTATAATTCTAGGGTTTCAGTGATGAGAATGTCAAACATCAGAGTTTACTCATCAGGACAACTGTGCATCTACATCTGCATCTGAAAGATTAACAACGATGTAAATAAACAGAATATGAATATACTGCAAATAGAAACAACTAAACAAAAATACACAAAGTGAAGTTGACTTGTATATCCCATGGTGCTATCGGGTAGAATGGTGGCGGTATGGTGACCAATCCTGTTCTCTTTTGCTTACATGAGGTAAGAGAAATAGCTACAGAGTACTTGTTAGGAGTAAATACTGATATATATGTAGACACAGTGTATCAGAGATAAGGATTAAACAGCATATACTCAGCCATATAAAGAGATTCTATACGGGAGCAGTGTCGTTATTATGATTGAGTACACTATATGTAATGTCAACTACTTTATATAAGTGTCAGTGCTATAATATCAGTACCTAGAAAGTGTAGAAGAAATATGATTTGTATGAAGATGATGTTATGGCAAAGACGATCTTTTTGATATACCAAGTACTGTCATACAGGAATATGAAGTAGATTGATTGAATGCATAGTAAAAACGTTGATCAAAAGAATGATCATGTTGATCTATATTTCTGATAATGCGAGAAGGTGATATGACTGGTGCTACATCTTTTTACACTATGGTCTATCAATCTGTTTCTGTTTCAACAATATATATATCCGAAGAATGGACATCGCACAATACAATAGCAGTTTATACGCCCATCATTGATCATGTCAAGCATATAATCGATTGATAAGAGACAAAGAGAAGCTCAACATACAGATGTAAGTATTGATCTGGTATATGGATGGAACTATATATATTTACGACATTCTATTTAGATACAGGTTATTTATTACTGTCGTTTTTGTTCAGTCTGGATGTATCATTTTATCCCTCGACCTACATCAGTAGTAGATAATGTGGAGAAGATGTAGACAATAGAAGACATTGTATGAATGAATTAAATGGAAAAAAAGGTATTGATTATATTTATTTAGTATGTACTATTAATTAATAGTAATTAAAAGATGTGGTGTAGAGGGTGTAGACGAAGAAAAGAGAGGAGAAAGAAGGGAGAAGATGGTCAGATTAAAGGAGGGAAATCTTACCACCGTTTGTTGACATATTTCTGTTGAAGGAGTAATATGGTGATATGACACTGTAGGTATTAGCCAATTTAGGTGATTTGACTAAACCTACTTGTGCTGTGATGTCCAATATATCGATTACTGCAAATGATGGTGCTTCGCCGAGTTGTCGGAGGGTGATGGATTGGTTAGCACGGGCTTCTAACCTAGTATAATAATAAAAATTTTTATTAAAAGATTATCTTCCTTTTCTTTCCTTCTTTTATTATTTCAGTAAGCATGGTATACATACAAGTAACTCATACACTTATTATTTAACACTTGTACTAATAGTCTATACACTAGATGAGCAGATGATAATGACCTTCATCTTTGACATTACATAACTATGGGTATTATGTACTCTGTATAAGCTTTATTATGAAAGTACTAATAAATAATAAAAATAGAAGCTATTGCATGAGGTTAAATAAGGTGGAACTACTTCTATCTATGGATTGAAATATGCATCCTTACTGGCTGTTACCCTCTCCATCTGGTTTCTCTTTGAATCAACTTACTCTGGCTATCCCTATCTCTGCTAGTGATTTATTCTTAATTCTTCTACTTAGTGTATTCTATTTATTTGGTGTCTGCCCGAGGTGTATCTTCCTTTTATAATGCTTATAATCTGGTATGCCTGTTATTCGTTGTTGGTCTAAGGGTTGTTTGTATTCTGCTATCTATGTTGCTTGTTTTATGGTGATTTTCGTCAAAGTGTATACGTAATATACCCAAGAGTAATCTTCTATTATCATACTCATACTTCTATTATCTATCAGTGATACTCTCTACGATAAAGTAATCTTGTGTGGTCTGCTACGATGTCTGACTGGGTGCTCCTATATAATCAGTCTGGTACTTATGATTCTATGATGCTCATGCTGTGTAGTAGACTGACTTTCTCTTTATAGATATCCTACTTGTAATCAAGAAGTCGTAAGTAACTGATACAACATACAACGACCTCAATATTTATACTCTCATCTATTAATAGTGCTTCCATTAGCAGCCCAGTACCAGTGCCTCTACCTCCATCATCTACTGGATATCTTATGTATGATATGTACTTTACTCCATGTCATAACAATACATGACATTAACTTCCCTTTTCTAATAGGTGTCCTATCTTCTGTTACGAATCACATATGTAAGTACTTGAAATCACATACAGTCAATACAATTACTCATGCTACTTCTACCTTTAGATCTACTATCCAACCAAGTAGCTACTCTATCTAATTTTTCTTTGTTTGAGGTATGTATATTATATGTTACCCAGTATATAGTATATTAACTCTGTTCTTCATATTAGATGGATAATCATGAGTAAAAGGTGTATATGTAAGTAGTTGTCATGTCGTCTATACCATCTGTTTACTAAGTCATCTTCTTCATCATATAGTGTAATCAGTTTATTTTCCAAAGGCCATCAATCATCTCTTCAATAACATACTATGCTTACCATCCAAACCACATACGATATACACTGCTTCTTCTATTTATCTACCAAAACATTCAATGTCTATAGTGTTTATTATACTCCATAGTATAGATTGCATCCAATATATAGTTATTCTGTCTTTATTACTAGCCTTAGTTATTACAATCGTTTTTTCTGTTATAATAAAATCCTATTTAGTATGCTTGCATACCATAATATTCACAATAATAATGTCTATCCATCCAATGATATATGAAATGATTGCTTCTAATGATAGGCTGTAATGTACATGACTCAACCAATAACAAACCTTTGATGGTATGTGGATTAAACGCCATAAGGGACTTATCGATTTATTTTACAGCTATAATTCCGCATTATTTTCAGTTGTGGGAAATGGATCCAAACGCCTAAATTGTCCCCGGCCTGTCTAACATTCTCCGTTCCGATAGTTAATGAAAGGGCGTTAAATAAGCTAAAAGTAGCGGAAATTCTCAGAGAAATCTTTCATAGTGAGTAGAATAGTACAATCGTATAGAATAATATGATAATGGATAAATATAACGATGGAAGTAGTGGTTGTACAAGGAAGAATGTTCGGGTAGAAGAAAACCAAGAGAAAAGAATATGAAGGAATAGCATTATATGAAGGATATGAACATATTCAGATTATGGTAAGCATGTTCATAAGCATGGCTAACATAAAAAGTATCATTGTGTGATCTTTCTTCTTGCACGCCTATTGGCTGGTATGTTTGGCTTGAACTTTCTCTTGTTGATTCTCACAGGCACATGTGGCCACAAGGGTTTCTTATTTAGCTTCACCCCCTCAGGCACACCGACAACTCGTTAACTAATCAAGAACATATATGACCGTTTGAAATTTCCTTTTTTGGAACTGAAACTCCGATGGGCGCAAATTAGCTATCAGCCATCTTTTTACTTATTTCGCCACAGAATAAGCTGAGTTAAAATTTACAAAAAGACAGTCATTTTTTTTTAATAAATTATTTATGGATAGTAGAGAGAAGTATATGCTTATCTACCACTATGAAAGATTTGGACCTACGAGAATGGCCTGAACCAATATTCGGTTGGAGATAGAGTTTTTAAAAGCTAGCTAGCCAATCGAATAGTACTGCTTATGAGCAGTTGAAATGCCAAAGCTAATGTCGATACACTAAACACTATGAAAGATTTGGACGACTAATAACGGACAGAACGACTGATTTAGGCGGAATAGTCCGACTTTTCAGGACGTATACGAATCTAACGATTTAACGGACGGGATGTTATCAGTCGTAATACTTCGGACCGGCCATTTTTAATCACGTGACATTAACTCGGACGAAAGATTCATATATACAGTCTCTATTGGATACATGCTCATCATATCCACAGTTACTGTTGGACAGATACATATCATAAATCGTCATATAGACGTTGTTATTTTGGTTATTATTGTATGTAATGGATATCAAATGTATTTTATTATGAATAGAATAAACTATTGCACTGAAGAAAGCTATTGTAATAAATATAAAACTGGTATTCCATCTATGGAATCACCATAGAGTATAAGAAGCATTGTGACCATTGTATGTTGAGAGAGATAGAGATAGATGGGGAGAAAAAGCACTGTATGTTTTATCAGATAGAGATGGCAGGCAGTGTATATTGTGACAGAGAGAAATAAAGGTATTCATTAAGCTGTATTGATTATACTATATGATAAAGAAGTTGTATTAGTAAACAGCATATATAGACAACACGGCATCTACTTACATCTAATCTTTTTAGTTATAGCTACCCACCTAATAGAGAAAACACATTTAGCATGCTGTATACCAGACAACATATAAAATTCATACCACAAACAAGAAAGCATCATATACAGTAGTTACTGGGTTACATAGCATAGAACTAAAGATGGAAATAGTATGAGTAATTGTATCGTCTGTATTTTATTTCATGTACTTACATATGTTATTCATACTGAAAATAGGACATCTATCAGCAAAGGGAAGTTAATTTCATGTATTTTATGACATGGAGTAAGTTACATACCATACATGAGATATCCAGTTGATGATAAAGGTAGAGGAATGTTGCTGGGCTGTTAATGGATGCACTATCAATAGATAAGAGTGTAAGTATTGAGTTCATTATATGTTGTATCTGTTACTTACAACTTCTTGATTTAAAGTAAGATATCTAATAAGAGAAAGTCAGTCTACTCCACAACATGGTCATCATACAATCATAAGTACCAGAGCAACACCTATTCATACATCATAGGAGACAACACAAGGTACTTTATCGTGGAGAGTATCAATAACAGATAATAGAACTAGGAGTATGATAATAAAGAATTACTCTTGGGTATATTACGTATACACTTTGACCGAGAACACCATAAAACAAGCAACATAGAGAGCAGAATACAGACAACCCTTAAACCAAAACTGAGTAACAGATATACCAGAATATAAGCATTATAAATAATCAAAAAGAGCATTCCAGATAGATAACCAATGAAGAGAATACACTAGTAGAAGAATAGAGGATACATCACAAAGAGAGATAAGGAAAGGCAAAATATAAATATTCAGAGAGACACCAGAAGGAATGAGAGTAACAGTCAGAAAGAGTATATACTGATCTTGGTAGATATAAGTAGAGCTCCTTGTTTGACTACATAGAAGAGTCTCTATTTATACTATGTGTTAGTACATTTTATCGTAATATTGATTGAGAGGATTTGTTACCTATATTTCTGTCATGTCGAAGATGAAGGTCATTACCTTCATTCCATCTACTACATAGGCACCTTAATTAAAGTCTTTATTATGTTCAAGAATAGTCATTATTAGATATACGAAGAAAGAGAAGACGGAAAGAAAAGAATAAAAAAGAACTTTGCAAGGGTGGTATTATTATACTCCGTCCCAAAAGCATCTATTTGTATATTGTAGAATATCGTATTACCCACTTGGAGGCAATCAATCAAGATAAAGATAGCATATAACTGTGCTGAAATAGTATTACCAATCACTATGTATAATCTTATATATTTAGTCAGCCATCAACAGCTTCCTCGCTATAGAAATACACCGTGATACAGCAATTTCATTAAACATGACTATCCAGATTATATACAGATAAAAAATTAAAATAAACACCTCAGTAAGTTATTGGAACTTCACAGATTGTTGAATACCATCACTTGGACTCTATCAATCCCAATCAGTTATATATATGATCAGCTCTAAAAGAACAACCCCTTCTGTCTCAGATGAATGATGTACACAGTCCACAACCAAAGTGTCTATCCAATACAAACTCTAGTATGCTCAACGAAGATTCAGAAGATAGCTATCAAGTCGACAAGTAACAGCATGTATACTGATAAGGTGTACCGCGAGTGCCCATTATGATATTGTATGTTCAGGTCAATTATTGGTGTTGCTCAATGGTAATCCATTTCGATCATCGTGTATCAGAGTGTGAAGTCAATATTAGATCTATTATCATTAATCAGTATTTGAAAGATAGACGGGCATAAACAGGTTTTCATCATCCATACCATTAAGTTGTACTGCTATTCAAGGGTGAGAAATTGCATGCCCAGTCTACGTTTTGCTGTTACAGGGTGTGAATCCAGATTAATTATAGTATGCCAAATTACATTATATATCTTTCCATGATCCTCAGACAACACTCAAGAGAGATAGATGAATAACAGGCTATTTTGTATGTGTATACGAAGAGTATATATAACACTGGCTCAAATATTGTAAGGCAACAGTAATTTCATATGGTATCCATACCTCTATAGATAACCAGTCTTTATCCACATTCTATGCACATTGATCTTATTTACATCAGTACTATCACTTATCTGCCTTAATAGCCATTACTTACAAGTAAAGTTTAATCGCACCATATTATGTACTGTTATTCCATAGCTTTTATACTGTTTATCAACAAGTGTCTGATAATGCTCTATATCCCAACCTTCGATATACTATGTCAACATATGAGTCAGCAATTAATCGTATTAAATATTCTGTTGTTATTTTAATATACCTCATATAAACAACATACTGTCCTCATTCCACCTGATTCCATCCTGCATCACTGTGTACTTTTTGATCTTTACAGGGTGCACTTGTATTTAGTTGTTCCTACATTAACTGCATTCACACTCTGACTAATTATATCGACGTACTCCATCGTTGTCTATGGTCAGCTCTCCTGATGGGTGAACTGTGATGTTCGACATTCCCAACACTGGCACACTAGAATTATATATGTGTGATTTGGTTTATTTATTGTTTTATCCTCATCTTTTATCTATTTGTTTACCTTGAGTTATTACATATATCCATTTCAACTGTATCTTATCAGTCTAATGAACAACTGCTCTCCATACTCATTCAACACCATCAGACACCACATCACTATGGATATTATCAGCTCATCTGAATATTATTGTTATTGTGTACAGTTCTTACTTTTTGTTTATATTCTCATATTGTTGTCATATTCTGTGTGTGATATACCCTACGTCGAAGTACAGTATATCTGATGACTGTGCATTCCATGTATACATCCCCATCACAGGCACTAGGTCTATTCGTTACTAGTATATGTTATTGTCCTTCGATTCTTATTGTTGTTTAAATGGTCCCTACTGAAGTGAAAGTGAAAAAGAGGGGATATTCGGAAATTGAAAAAATAAATAATCTGTCCGGGCAAGTTAGTGATATAAATGGACATAATAAATTGATGGAGCATTAGAACAGCTCACAATTTGGCATTTTCTATTTCGAAATTGAAATACAAATTGTAAAAGAGCTATAAAATACATTATACATCCATTTTTTATACTTTAAACAGTACTATGACATATAAAAGAACCTCATGAACAACATATCTCATTTTCAGCATTCGAATCAAAACTTCGTTTATTGACATTAACTTTGTCATTTCAACTGCTGAAAAACAATACAATTCAATTGGCTGGCTACCTTTGAAAAGCCCTAAGACGACTGAACCAGTCAGCCTGGCTGTTATTTGGCGTCCAAATCTTTTATAGTGAGTTTGATTCGAATGCTGAAAATGAGATATGTTGTTCATGAGGTTCTTTTATAGTCATAGTACTGTTTAAAATATAAAAAATGGATGTATAATGTATTTTATAGCTCTTTTACAATTTGTATTTCAATTTAGAAATAGAAAGTGAAAAAAATTGTGAGCTGTTCAAATGCTCCATCAATTTATTATGTCCATTTATATCACTAACTTGCCCGGACATAATTATTTATTTTTTCAATTTCCGAATATCCCCTCCTTTTCACTTTCACTTCAGTAGGGACCATGTAAACAACAATAAGAATCAAGGGACAGTAGCACGTACTAATAACAAATATATTTAATGAAAGGGTTGGGGATTGTTTTAACAACGAATCAAAATGTAATACTAAGGAATACTGTTAGAACTTTGTATATCCTTTATTATCCGAAAATAAGATAACGATTCTAATGTCTAATAGGTAAGGGTATTTATACTAAAATATGGACGGGTAAAAGTAAGTGATCAACAATCGACTCATGATATGAGTACATGGCAAGTTATCCAATAATATCTACTAGTGATGTATCTGACAGCTTCATCTCTATCTTCCTGTGAGCTTATCTCAGATCTATTTCTATATTAGTAATACAACAATGTGGGGGAAGTAATCATCCAATGACAGTAGGTCTTCTTCGGAGATCTATCTCCATCTCAGCCATCAGTAAATCTCATCTAGCAGGAAGAGCAGTGGATGCTTTGACCAATGAGAATGATTCTTATATGTGATGTCAGGTAAGTAAGTCTACATTGCTCAACAGATAGATAGTATGTACAATAGACTATACTATTCAATATTCAATGAAGTAATTCAATTGAACTTATGGGAATAATGGGTTGATCTTAAGCTGTGCTCTTCCAATGTGCTATATCATCATCATTATATGAGCTATTATCTTAAGTATCCACAACAGGGATCTATACCTGGAATGCACAGTCATCAGATCTACTGCATTTCGACATAGAGTATATCACACACAGAATATGACAACAATATGAGAATATAAACAAAGTAAGAACTGTACACAATAACAAGAATATTCAAATGAACTGATAATATTCATAGTGATGTAGTGTCTGATGGTGTTGAATGAGTAAGGAGAGCAGTTGTTCATTAGACTGATAATATACAGTTGAAATGGATATATGTAATAACTCAAGGTAAACAAATAAATAAAAGATGAGGATAAAACAATAAATAAACAAACTCACACATATATAATTGTAGTGTACCAGTGTTGGGAATGTCGAACATCACAGTTCACCCATCAGGAGAACTGAAGATAGACAACAATAGAGTACGTCGATATAATTAGTCAGAGTATAAATGCAGTGCAAATAGGAACAACTAAATACTAGTGTACCTGTGAAGATGAAAAAGTAAACAGTGATGCAGGATGGAATCAGGTAGAATGAGAACAGTATGTTGACGGATTATTTTTCTTTTTGTTTATAAGAGGTAAAGGAAAATGACTACAGAATATTTAATACGACAAATTTCTGACACCTATTTTGACATAGTGTATCGAAGGTTGGGATATGGAGCATTATCAGACACTTGATGGTAAACAGTATAAACAGCTATAGAATAACAGCACATAATATGGTCCGATTAAACTGTACTTGTAAGTAGTGGCTATTAAAGCAGATAAATGATAGTACTTATGTAAATAAGATCAATGTACATAGAATGTGGATAAAGACTGGATATTTATGGAGGTATGGGTGCCATGGTAAATTACTGCTGCCTTACAATATTGGAACCTGTGTTATATATAGACTCTTCGTATACACGTACAAAATAGCCTGTTATTCATCTATGTCTCTTGAGTATTGACTGAGTATCCGTGGAAAGATATATAATGTAATTTAGCATACTCTAATTAATCTGGATTCACACCTTGTAACAGCAAAACGTAGACAGGGCATGCAATATCTCACTCTTGGAAAGCAGAACAAACCAATGGTATTGATAATGGAAAGCAGTTTATGCCCCTATATCTTTCAAATATTGATTGATAATAATATATCCAATATTAACTTCACACTCTGGTACACGATAATTGAAATGAATCACTACTGACCATCACCAATATTTGAACTGAACATAGATTAACATAATGGACACTAGCGGTACACCTCATCAGTATACATGCTGTTACTTGTCGACTTGATAGCTATCTTTTAAATCTTGGTTGAGCATATTAGAGTTTGTATTGGATGGACACTTTGGTTGTGGACTATGTACATCATTCATCTGAGACAGAAAGGGTTGTTCTTTTAGTGCTGATCATATATATAACTGATTGAGATTGATAGAGTCCAAGTGATGGTATTCAACAATCTGTGGGATTTCAATAACTTACTGAGGTGCTTTATTTTAAAATTTTATCTGTATATCATCTGGATAGTCATGTTTAATGAGATTTCTGTATCACTTGGATGTATTTCTAAAGCGAGGAAGCTGTTGATGGCTGACTAAATATATGAGATTATACATAGTGATTGGTAATACTCTTTCAGCACAGTTATATGCTATCTTTATCTTGATTGATTGCCTTCAAGTGGGTAATACCTTGAACTCACCACACATAATATTCTACAATATACAAATAGATGCTTTTGGGACGGGGTAATAATACCACCCTTGTAAAGTTCTTTTTTATTCTTTTCTTTCCATCTTCTCTTCCTTTCGTTTATCTAATAATGACTATTCTTAAATATAATAAAGACTGTAATTAAGGTGCCTATGTAGTAGATGGAAAGAAGGTAATGACGTTCATCTTCGATATGACAGAAAAATAGGTAACAAATCCTCTCAATCAATACTACGTTAAAATGTACCAACACATAGTATAATAGAGACTCTTCTATGTAGTCAAACAAGGTGCTCTACTTATATCTACCAAGATCAGTATATACTCTTTCTGGCTGCTACTCTCAATCCATCTGGTGTCTCTCTGAATATTTATATTTTGTCTTTCCTTATCTCTCTTTGTGATGTATCTTCTATTTTTCTACTAGTGTATTTTCTTCATTGGTTATCTATCTGGAATGCTCTTTTCGACTATTTATAATGCTTATATTCTGGTATATCTGTTACTCAGTTCTGGTCTAAGGGTTGTCTGTATTCTGCTCTCTATGTTGCTTGTTTTATGTTGTTCTCGGTCAAAGTGTATACGTAATATACCCAAGAGTAATTCTTTATTAACATACTCCTAGTTCTATTATCTTGTATTGATACTCCCCACGATAAAGTACCTTGTGTTGTCTCCTATGATATATGAATAGGAGTTGCTCTGGTAATTATGTTTGTATGATGACCATGTTGTGTAGTAGACTGACTTTCTCTTATTAGATTCTTACTTGTAATCAAGAAGTTGTAAGTAACAGACAAAACAGATAATGAACTCAATACTTATACTCTTATCTATTGATAGTTTTTCTCCCCATCTATCTCTATCTCTCTCAACATACAATGATCACAATGCTTCTTATACTCAATGGTGATTCCATAGATGAAATAACCAGTTTTATATTCATTACAATAGCTTTTTCAGTACAATAGTTTATTCTACTCATAATAAAATACATTTGATATCCATTACATACAATCATAACAAAATAACAACGTCTATATGACGATTTATGATATGTATCTGTCCAATAGTAACTGTGTATATGAGCAGCATGTATCCAATAAAGACTGTATATATGAATCTTTCGTCCGAGTTAATGTCACGTGATTAAAAATGGCCGGTCCGAAGTATTACGACTGATAAAATCCCGTCCGTTAAATCGTTAGATTCGTATACGTCCTGAAAAGTCGAACTATTCCGCCTAAATCAGTCGTTCTGTCCGTTATTAGTCGTCCAAATCTTTCATAGTGGATAGAGCACCTATTAGCAAGGGGAAGTTAATGTCATGTATTGTTATGACATGGAGTAAAGTACACACCATACATAAGATATCCAATAGATGATAGAGGTGGAGGCACTGTTGCTGGGCTGTTAATGGAAGCACTATCAATAGATAAGAGTATAAGTATTGAGTTCGTTATATGTTGTTGTTGTATACGAGTATAAAAACGTAATAAAATAGTAAGGAACGATAAAAGTAATCAGACCAAGAGTAAGATGATTGTTTATTAATTAAGAAAACAACAAGACTATTTATAAGAAAAGAGATACGGCTAAACTATCGATGAGTGTTAAACTATGATCCATGTTATATGACTCGTTCAATGTAGTGAACCTATTAGATGTAGTTATGAGTAAACGTTTATAGGGATAAACGATAACTAGAGAGGATTATCCGGATATGACATTATTAAGATAGATCAGAACTGCTCTTAAATAGATCGTGGATCCTCTATTGGGTATTCCTGATAATCGGTACTGAATAGTTCAAGGAACGTCTGTAGTAAATACAGGCTTAAGCTATCTATTGTGAAGGAGATTCAATATAGAACCCTTCAAAGAAGCATTGGTCAAGTAGTACACATATCCAAAACTATTACATTCACTTAGGCATAATTGATCTTTATTAATATAAGGAGTTCATTGTCATATAATGAAACTTGAATAGGCACTAGCTATCCTGCATATATGTTCTATTGTTCCCTTTGTACTCACTTACCCACCTCCGATAATATCGTATGAACCTTCAGATTCTGACAATGCAATGCACAAGTATCCCGATCCATCTCTATCACGCAGATGACTATATCTCATTCAACATCCAAGAGATCCACAATTATACCAAGAACACTGACCTCATCCTGTTGTTGCTACCCATCTAAGAATGATCATAATCACCATGGCAACCAAGACTTATCCATAACAATAGGCAGCATAGATATATAAATATGAGAGTTAGCTAGTTCTTAACGTGGTTCTTGATCTTTGAATAAACTATCAAAAGTTTTAAAGTTATTTCTCAATATTTTTCCTTCTAATCACAACAACGTCCAAATCTTTCATAGTGTATGTAATGGATTTAGCAGGCGCATTTAGATCGGTAAGTAATGTATATACATATATTCTGATTCTAGTGGATGTTACTACTAGATTTCTTATCTTGAAACCTTTGGTTGATAAGACAGCGAAATCAGTAGCAGCTGCAATGATCGATGTTTTCGCTATTGTGGGTTTACCTAGATTCTTTATTGCTTCTGATAATGGAAGAGAATTTACTAGTAAACTACACGAACTATTGTTCCAATCCAAGCAGGTTGAACAGAGATATAGTACTCCATATCATCCTCAAGGGAATGGATTAGCAGAGAAATACGTACAAACTACAAAAAGATCATTAGCCAAAGCTGTAGAAGGAAATACTGAAGATTGGTATCTATTCATACCTGCTATCCAGTTATGGATGAATAACAAAATATCCACAAAACTGCAGAGTACTCCTTTCTTATTGATGTTTGCTAGAAATATGAATGCACCTATAAACTACATTGACAAAGAAGGAAACGAGAAGCAGAAAGAGTATATGTCAAACGACGAACTGTTAAAAAGAATTGACTATATGTCACAAATTGTGTTCCCTGTGATTTCTGATAGACATAAGATCGTCGATGAAGCAAATCACAAGAAAGCTGACAAGAATAATAAACAGGTGAAGTTTGCAGAAGGTGATTTTGTAATGGCTAAGGTTATCGACAGACAAAATGCACTTGCACCAGTTTATGAAGATCCCTTCTTAATTGAAAGAGTGACTGAAGGTGGAAATTATCTACTGCGCGAAGATAGCACTAAGATGTTAATCGGCAGACACTACGTTCCATCCGAATTAAAAGCTATACACAAAGATGCTGTTGTATTGAGTGACTCATTATATGAGATTGATTACAACATTACTGATAACGGCAAAATAAGCCATCGACAGTATTTCGTTAAAAGGAAAAACTACAGTGATGAACACAATTCGTGGGTCAAGTCTGGTGGGGGCGAATAAAGTACTACACTATAAAAGATTTGGACGCCAAATAATAGCCAGGCTAACTGGTTCAGTCGTCTTAGGGCTTTTTAAAGGTAGCCAGCCAATTGAATTGTATTGTTTTCCAGCAGTTGAAATGACAAAGTTAATGTCAACAAACAAAGTTGTGATTCGAATGCTGAAAATGAGATATGTTGTTCATGAGGTTCTTTTATATGTCATAGTACTGTTTAAAGTATAAAAAATGGATGTATAATGTATTTTATAGCTCTTTTACAATTTGTATTTCAATTTCGAAATAGAAAATGCCAAATTATGAGCTGTTCAAATGCTCCATCAATTAATTATGTCCATTTATATCATTAACTTGCCTGGACAGATCATTTATTTTTTATTTATATCTTTATTTTTTCATTTTCCGAATATCCCTTTTTTTTCACTTTCACTTCAGTAGGGACCATGTAAACATCAATAAGAATCTAAGGACAATAACATATACTAGTAACGAATAGACCTAGTGTCTGTGATAGGAATCTATACCTGGAATGCACAGTCATCAGATATACTTTACTTCGACGTAGGGTATATCACACACAGAATATGACAACAATATGAGAATATAAACAAAAAGTAAGAACTGTACACAATAACAATAATATTCAGATGAACTGATAATATTCTTAGTGATGTAGTGTTTGATCGTGTTGAATGAGTATGGAGATTAGTTGTTTATTAGACTGATAATATACAGCTGAAATGGATATATGTAATAACTCAAGGTAAACAAATAAATAAAAGATGAGGATAAAACAATAAATAAACAAACTCACACATATATAATTCTAGTGTGCCAGTGTTGGGAATGTCGAACATCACAGTTCACCCATCAGGAGAACTGAACATAGACAACAATAGAGTACGTCGATATAATTAGTCAGAGTATAAATGCAGTAAATGTAGGAACAACTAAATACAAGTGTACCCTGTGAAGATCAAAAAGTAAACAGTGATGCAGGATAGAATCAGGTAGAATGAGATCAGTATGTTGAACGATTATTTTCTTTTTCGTTTATAAGAGTTAAAGGAAAATGACTACAGAATATCTAATACGACTAATTGCTGACACATATTTTGACATAGTGTATCGAAGGTTGGGATATGGAGCATCATCTGACACTTGATGATAAACAGCATACACAGCTATGGAATAACAATACTTAATATGGTCCAATTAAATTGTACTTGTAACTAGTTGCTATTAAGAAGATAAGTGATAATACTGACATAAATAAGATCAATATGCATAGAATGTGGATAAAAACTGGATATGTATAGAGGTATGGGTGCCATGGTAAATTAATGCTGCCTTACAATATTGGAACCTGTGTTATATATAGACTCTTCGTATACACTTGCAAAAGAGCCTGTTATTCATCTATCTCTCTTGAGTATTGAATGAGAATCCGTGGAAAGATATATAATGTAATTTAGTATACTCTAATTAATCTGGATTTACACCCTGTAAAAGCAAAACATAGAATGTGCATACAATATCTCAATCTTGGATAGCAGAACAAACCAATGGTATGGATAATGGAAAGCAGTTTATGCCCGTCTATTTTTTAAATATTGATTGATAATAATAGATCTAATATTAACTTCACACTCTGGTACACGATGATTGAAATGAATCACCACTGAGCATCACCAATATTTGAACTGAACATAGACTATCATAATGGGCACTCGCGGTACACCTTATCAGTATACATGCTGTTACTTGTCAACTTGATAGATATCTTTTAAATCTTGGTTGTGCATATTAGAGTTTGTATTGGATGGACACTTTGGTTATGGACTATATACATCATTTATCTGAGACAGAAGGGGTTGTTCTTTTAAAGCTAATCATATATATAACTGATTGGGATTGATAGAGTCCAAGTGATGGTATTCAACAATCTGTGGGATTCCAATAACTTACTGAGGTGCTTTATTTTAACTTTTTATCTGTATATGATCTGGATACTCATGTTTAATGAGATTGCTGTATCACTTGGATGTTTTTCTAAAGCGAGGAAGCTGTTGATGGTTGACTAATATATAAGATTATACATAGTGATTGGTAATACTATTTCAGCACAGCTATATGCTATCTTTATCTTGATTGATTGCCTTAAGTGGGTAATACCTTGAACTCACCACACATAATATTCTACAGTACAAATAGATGCTTTTGGGACGGAGTATAATAATACAACCCTTGTAAAGTGCTTTTTTATTCTTTTCTTTCCATCTTCTCTTTCTTTCGTTTATCTAATAATGACTATTCTTGAATATAATAAAGACTGTAATTAAGGTTCCTGTGCAGTGGATAGAAAGAAGGTAATGACTTTCATCTTCGACATGACAGAAGTATAGGTAACAAATACTCTGAATCATTACTACGATAAAATGTACCAACAAATAGTATAAATAGAGACTCTTCTATGTAGTCAAACAAGGTGCTCTACTTATATCTACCAAGATCAGTATATACTCTTTCTGACTGTTACTCTCATTCCATCTGGTGTCTCTCTGAATATTTATATTTTGGCTTTCCTTATCTCTCTTTGAGATGTATCCTCTATTCTTCTACTAGTGTATTCTCTTCATGGGTTATCTATGTGGAATTCTCTTTTTGACTATTTATAATGCTTATATTCTGGTATATATGTTATTCAGTTTTGGCTTAAGGGTTGTTTGTATTCTGCTCTCTATGTTGCTTGTTTTATGGTGTTCTTGGTCAAAGTGTATACGTAATATACCCAAGAGTAATTCTTTATTATCATACTCCTAGTTCTATTATCTGTTATTGATACTCTCCACGATAAAGTACCTTGTGTTGTCTCCTATGATGTATGAATAGGTGTTGCTCTGGTACTTATGATTGTATGATGACCATGTTGTGGAGTAGACTGACTTTCTCTTATTAGATATCTTACTTTAAATCAAGAAGTTGTAAGTAACAGATACAACATATTATGAACTCAATATTTACACTCTTATCTATTGATAGTGTATTCATTAACAGCCCCGCAACATTCCTCTACCTTTATCATCAACTGGATATCTCATGTATGGTATGTAACTTACTCCATGTCATAACAATACATGAAATTAACTTCCCTTTGCTGATAGGTGTCCTATCTTCTGTATGACTGACATATGTATGTACATGAATAAAATACAGACGATACAATTACTCATACTATTTCTATCTTTAGTTCTATGCTATGTAACCCAGTAACTACTGTATATGATGCTTTCTTGTTTGTGGTATGTATTCTATATGTTGTCTGGTATACAGCATGCTAACTGTGTTTTTTCTATCAAGTGGGTAGCTATAACTAAAAAGATTAGATGTAAGTAGATGCCGTGTTGTCTATATATGCTGTTTACTAATACAACTTCTTTATCATATAGTATAATCAATGCAGCTTAATGAATACCTTTATTTCTCTCTGTCACAATGTACACTGCCTACCATATCTATCTGATAAAACATACAATGCTTTTTCTCCCCATCTATCTCTATCTCTCTCAACATACAATGATCACAATGCTTCTTATACTCTATGGTGATTCCATAGATGGAATAACCAGTTTTATATTTATTACAATAGCTTTCTTCAGTGCAACAGTTTATTCTATTCATAATAAAATACATTTGATATCCATTACATACAATAATAACCAAAATAACAACGTCTATATGACGATTTATGATATGTATCTGTCCAACAGTAACTGTGGATATGATGAGCATGTATCCAATAGAGACTGTATATATGAATCTTTCGTCCGAGGTAATGTCACGTGATTAAAAATGGCCGGTCCGAAGTATTACGACTGATAACATCCCGTCCGTTAAATTGTTAGATTCGTATACGTCCTGAAAAGTCGGACTATTCCGCCTAAATCAGTCGTTCTGTCCGTTATTAGTCGTCCAAATCTTTCATAGTGTACTTTTATATATAAATGTCAGATAGACCATAATTACACAAGACGATCATTCGAGCCCATATAAAAAAAGTCTATTTGTATTAATAAGCTCTCTCTCGCATTTACACCTATTAAAAAAGTTACAAAGAGTCTCATCACTTCTGTCCTTTTCACATTATTAACTCTAAACTATAACAAATATCTCACCTTCGATACACTATGTCAAAATATGTGTCAGCAATTAATCGTATTAGATATTCTGTTCTTATTTTAATTCAACTCATATAAACAAAAGAGAGAATGATAGGTCAACATACTGTCCTCATTCCACCTGATTCCATCCTGCATCACTGTGTACTTTTTGATTTTTACAGGGTGCACTTGTATTTCGCTGTTCCTACATTCACTGCATTCACACTCTGACTAATTATATCAACGTACTCTATCGTTTTCTATGTTCAGCTCTCCTGATGGGTGAACTGTGATGTTCGACATTCCCAACACTGGCACACTAGAATTACATATGTGTGAGTCTGTTTATTTATTGCTTTATCCTTTTATTTTATTTATTTGTTTACCGTGAGTTATTAGATTTATCCATTTCAACTGTATATTATCAGTCTAATGAACAACTGCTCTCCATACTCATTCAACACCATCAGACACTACATCACTATTAATATTATCAGTTCATTTGAATATTCTTGTTATTGTGTACAGTTCTTACTTTTGTTTATATTCTCATATTGTAGTCATATTCTGTGTGTGATATACTCTATGTCGAAGTGCAGTAGATCTGATGACTGTGCATTCCAGGTATATATCCACATCCTTTTCACTAAATATATTTGTTATTAGGATGTGCTACTGTCCCTTGATTCTTATTGTTCTCTACATGGTCCCTTTTGAAGTGAAAGTGAAAAGGAGGGGATATTCGGAAATTGAAAAAATAAATAATTATGTCCGGGCAATTTAGTGATATAAATGGACATAATAAATTGATGGAGCATTTGAACAGCTCACAATTTGGCATTTTCTATTTCGAAATTGAAATACAAATTGTAAAAAAGTTATAGAGTACATCATACATCCCTTTTTAATAATTTAACCAGTACCAAAACATATAAAAGCACCTTATGAGCAACATATCTGATTTTCAACATTCGAATCAAGCCTTAGGGTAATGACATTAAATTGTCATTCCCAACTGCTCATAAGCAGTTCAATTCGATTGGCTAGGGAGCTTTTAAAAACTTCATTTCCAATCAAATTTTGATTCAAGCCACTCTCGTACGTCCAAATCTTTCCTAGTGTAGTATAACTTGATGAAATGTAGGCAACAATATAAAACTCATAACCACCTATTGTCACCTTTCTTAATAGGTGGTTATAAGTTTGAATGTAAGTTACTTGTTATTTAAGTGATAGGTAAAATAGATGATGTTTATTGAATAAAAGATAATGGGTATTTATATGTTTTTACAAAGGGCTAAGTTATGATTAATAATAAGAAGTATGACAGCTTCTTAGTCAGATAATGTAGAGAGTGTATATGTTAGTTGCTTTATAATCCATTGTATGTTCTGTGATTTATAATATTTCAGGTGTTCTTTTGATTGCTAATGATCCACATGATTTGCTTTATAATTGTCCATTACACTATGAAAGATTTGGACCTACCAAACTTGGACATTGCATATCTCAGGTTGGTAATATTCCGACGACCAGAACCAAAAAAAAGCTATACGATTCAATGGACTGTACCAACATCCGTTGGTAATACTTCGGCTCGGCCATTTTAAATCACGTGACTTTTTCCCAGACAAAAGATTCATGTATAGCTTTACTATTGGATACATACATCTCATAGATACATTTACTATTGGATGGATTCATTAGATGTACTATAGGATAGACGATATTATTATGGTTATAATTGAATGCAATGCATATCAAAAGTATTTTATTATAAATAGAATAAAGAATTAAATTGAACTAAGCTATGAGTATTGAATTGAAGAGCTAAATATTGAATGTATTGTGCACCATGAGGCATAAGAAGCATTGTAAACATTGACTTTTGAAGAAGATAAAGGTAGTAAGCATGGGTTATTGTAATTGAGTGAATAAATGCACATCAGTTGCTGTGCAAGAGAGATGCTGATCTACATAGAATGACTCGACAATTCTATACAATAAAGAAATACTTTTAGTAACTGGATAATATAGACTACATGAGAACTACTTACATTTCACTTCTTTATTCCTGCTGATACAACTAATTGAAAAGATAGAGTAAGTACAGTGTAAGCTAGTTAACCAATGAGATACATACCACACACAAGAAAGGACCAACAAATACAGTGGAGACGAGGCTTAATAGAATAGAACTACATGCAGAAGAAGTATCAGTAAATGGATCGTGAGTATATTATATCAACTACTTACATATACACTTATAATATCAGATAGAGCACCTAGTAGTAGATAGACGTTAATACATTGTACTGCTATACCATAGACTAAAAAACATATCATACATAAGGTAACAACTGGATGGAATAGATAACAGACATTGTATCATGATAATTACTATCTAGATAAAGGTATAAGGGATCCATCCATATGTATATATTGTACCTAGTAACTTACTATTGTTCTTCATGCTCAGCAGTAGATACCTATTAGGAAGAAGCTACACAGTATGGGCATCATACACGAATAAGTACCGGATAGATTAAGTAAAAGCACCTGGATGATATACAATACCAACACACAGAGTTACTTCAGTGTAAGGAATATTGCTAATAGATAGTATAAATATAAAAATCATAGTAGACAATTCTATCATCATATATTACCAGTACATCCACAAAAGATATCAGGGAACAAGGATGTATACCAGGATTGATACCCTGAGTGGGGTAGAGACAGTGACAAAAGATGAATAGAGAGAGCAGAAAATAGAAATAGAGGCAGTACACAGAAAGAGTAGAGAGAGAATCAAAGAGGAGCTTTGGATATCACTAAGAAGATACACTTTTGTTAGATGAGTAATTGCATCACTAGATAATCATGTTACGTACACCATTCGACTTCCTGAAACTGTCTTTATTCAATGAGAAGTGTGAATATATACAGCCATTACTATTTATATATAAACAACTTAGTACCTTGGTTAAGTAGAAGAGTGGATGGATGTCTTTATCAACATAAACTCTAATGTATAATCATGTTCATGGAATATTTTATCATTAATGAGCCATTCAAGTAGATTTTAGATCATGTTAGAGAAGAAGGGAAGAGCAAGAAAAATTTTCAATCTATATTGCATCTATTATTAAGAGACTAAAGTATTATTCTACCCAATCAAACCAGACTATTGTCTCTTACGTTTATTATTACTAGAGGAAAAAGAGTGGTATAAAAGAGGATCCATATCTGCATCATTATATGCCTCATTGTAAAAAGGGTTGGTAAATGAAGAGCCAGCCGCACCAACAGAAGAAGAAACAAAAGAAGAATCATGGTGATCATAGTCATGTTCACTACAAATTGATAAAGAAATAAGTATCATATTTTCATTCATACATAAATGTGTATTCATTACACTAGAAAGCTGTCCAGACTAGATTCTCGATCATTATCCTATATACACATTATAATAATAAGTAACAGGTACAATGTATTGATACTATAGCAATTACCAAATTCTCAACCACATCTTCATCTGTTTCCTTATTGTCCATGCGACTCTCTCTCACCATTGTCTGAGCCATTACAAGATTGGCTCCCCACTGCTCCTTACAACGGTATAAAGGAATGTTATTATCGTTGGCAAGAGTTTCTAACTGCAAACTGTAGTATCTCTGATATGCCTTCCTCATCTTTGTCCAACCCTTTTTACAAAAGCACTCTGTTAGAAAGAATGTTGCTTCTTACAATCTTGGAGAGTTCCACAACCTTTTCATACATTTGCTTTGCTTTGGAGTATTCAAGTTCGTAGGACCTGCTTGACAGAATATCCATGAAGGCAGCAGCTATCCTCACAGTCGGTCCCGGTGTCTTTTTCTTCTTCTCACCTATTTTCTCACCTGATGCAAGGTATATTTCTTCTTTGCTCGAGCAGTAACACTT
>JAIXMH010000117.1:0-34343 GCA_025528865.1 Pilobolus umbonatus
TCTTCCTGTGAGCTTATCTCAGATCTATTTCTATATTAGTAATACAACAATGTGGGGGAAGTAATCATCCAATGACAGTAGGTCTTCTTCGGAGATCTATCTCCATCTCAGCCATCAGTAAATCTCATCTAGCAGGAAGAGCAGTGGATGCTTTGACCAATGAGAATGATTCTTATATGTGATGTCAGGTAAGTAAGTCTACATTGCTCAACAGATAGATAGTATGTACAATAGACTATACTATTCAATATTCAATAAAGTAATTCAATTGAACTTATGGGAATAATGGGTTGATCTTAAGCTGTGCTCTTCCAATGTGCTATATCATCATCATTATATGAGCTATTGTCTTAAGTATCCACAACAGTTATTATTAGAGAATAACTGGATTCTACCTTATATATTATAACCACAATTCAATAGCTAGAAAACATATAAATACCCTGTTATTTTGTATTAAATAAACATGATCTTTTAACTTGGCTTTACTCTACTTCATAACTGTTCTTATTATCTTCTTTACTGTCTAAAGAAGTTGTTTGCTATTACCTGTCGTACGTAGCCTGGTTATCCGTTTTTATAATCTACCTAAGATCACTCACTGCGATACGTGATCTGACACAATGTCGATGTCGAAATGGTACCTCAACCATATAAAGAACCCTTGTTTCCCCATGTCCCACATAGACCAATCAAACGACGTTTCAGGCCCAAGATCCCAACCAAGAGACGCTCAAAGCGTAAGGTCACACTAACTACCGAATATGTCAACAATTCTTCTGACTCTACCAATTCTGGCACTTTCCAGTAGTATCCACACAACACCAAGATCATTTCCAGATACTTCCTTACCATGAATGATACTTGCTCTAGTCCCTTCCATTCTAGCTTCCTCCATGCTACAGATCTATTCTTCTCGTTAATTCTATGGTACTTAATTTAATATAAATATCCCCTCAACCTAATAAGAAATAAACATCATCTTTTAAACACTTTATTAATTTGATAGTTGGTTCTCTTTTGAGATTTACTCTTGTTAAGCATTTGGCATTTTGTATCTGTTATATTATACGCATTTTGTCTCTGGTCATCCCGAAATTTACAACAATATGTAAATCAGGTATCTGATCACCAGACAGATAGTAAACCGGGGATACACCCAAAGAGAGTACTAATTTACTTAGTAGTAAAACTAAGAGAGAAGTAGTTGTTAAGTTGATAAAGAATAATGTTTATTGAATAATAATTGTGGTATATTTATATGTTTTCTGAGATATTAAGTCAACTAGATAAAATGGGATTGTGCTATGAGAATTTAATTAAATATAAGATAATACAAATTATATAATGCTGAGCAATGACAATGTGATGCATCATGACTTCTGAGACTACTGATGGGAACAATGTATTGTATAAAAGGCTATGAACATGTTGATAAGGCTTATGACTTGATCATTAGACAATGGGAGTTTTTAGCAATGGTGATTATGGTATCGACAGGCGTTGGAATATACAATTCAGCTTGGGACGTGATCTCTTCTGATTAATTGGTTTTGTAGGTGTAAACTTCCTTTTATATTTCTTGGGGCGTTTATAGTATTGTGACACTAATTCCACATCCGATGGCTGTGTACTTGGGACACTGACAAATGTCGGTGTCTAAGACACAGTCAAGCTCAATTTAGAACCCTTGTGGCCACACGTGCCTGTGCGATTAAATAAGCGAAAATTCAAGCCTAGAATACCAGCGAATAAACGTGCAAAACCCAGACCCAATCCTCCGACCAATTAGAATGCAGTATTACAACGATACCATATTTGACAGCTCTTCATATGAACAACAAGTAGATATCCTGACTATCCTTCTGGCTCCCTTTCATCTGATTCCTTGGTGTTAGATTCTTTTCTTATGATTATCCCATTGTTCTATCATATTACTTTGATATTATTTTCTATTGTATATTCTATTCACTATGTATTATTCATCATTCATACTTCCTTATACTATTTATATTCTCTATCATATTCTATCCCTTAATTCCTCTATGTAAACATCATCTTATATTCATATCTCAAAAACATATAAATATGCAATGAAATTGCATAGGAAATAAACTTCATCTTATCTTTACTATAAAACTTCACTTTACGTGTATTCTTTTAATTGCAATTAAAAGAAGTATCTTGGTTATACAATTATCTATATCTGGTCTTGGTCTAGTAAGGATTTTACATTGGTAGCATTTGGTTGTTTCTTGGTTAACTATTCTATTCTCTATTATACTTGGTCTATTCTCTCTCTCCGTCTATTTTATATATATTTTGAAACATGCCTGATCCGATTAAAACACCGTCTACATCTACACCCAATACAGCTTTGGATCCATTAACCTTAATGGAACGTATGGTCCAAGCCATGGAACTTAGTGCTGGCAGTAGGTTTAGAACGAATGAACCACAGACATTCGATGGCACAAGAAATGCTAGTGTCATCGACAGCTGGTTAGAAGCTGTGGAACGATATACTGATATCCAAAGCTGGGACGACAACAAAAAAGGAAAATATGCCGTTTCTTTACTTCGTGGTCGAGCAGACGCTTGGTATAGATCTACTAAAAGGTCTGATGAACCTACTCCTGGCTGGCTGGCCCTCAAGAGGTCACTTATTTTGTTCTTCCGCCCCGAAGATACTATTTTGCTTGCTCGTGACAAACTTGCCACACTGAAACAGAACACAGATTTACATTCATATATTAATGAATTCATTGATATAAAATTAGCCATTCCTACCATGCCTGAAGATGATGCCGTTGATAGGTTTACCCGTGGTCTCAAGGATCCTAGAATGAGAGTACATCTCAGACAGAGTGGCGTTAATTCACTTCATGAAGCCATCCATGCAGCTATTGTGTTCAGTGCTGGTGAAGAACGCAGCTTCTCTTATAATCGTCGTACAGCTCAACAATATGTAGATGATCCGATGGACATTGATCTAATGGATGATCTGCATGCAATGAACAACAACTTCAATAAGAGGAAGCAGTACAACAACAATCAGTACAATAATAGCCGATCCAACTTCAACAGCAATAACAACAACTATAATAGGAACAATGGAAGATTCAACAATAGCAACAACAACAATTATAACAGCAATATCACATGTTTCTATTGCAACAAAAAGGGTCACTTTAAAGCTCTTTGTCCTGTTCGACGTGCAGACATCAAAGCTTTGGATGATAAGCGACAGAAACAATACCGAAAGGATTTTCACTAAACGTGGTTGATAATATGGAAGCACAACCACGTTCTTCATTAAGTCTTCCCTCTTATAATAATAATAATGATAACACTGAGTATAACTCTGCATATCCCACATATAATAATAATACTACTGATAATAAACTAATCGATTTTGACTCTTATTCTTCCGATCAGATGCTCAGTGAGAAACAGTACCCAGTATTAAGACCTCAAAGTGTATTCACCAAAAGAATGGACTCACTAAGAAAGAATGTACTAACAACTGTACCTGTGAAACTGCAACAAATTGAACACATAGACATCACTGAAGATCTACAACATATTGTGGAACTCAATGCAATCGATACAACACTTCCTGTATACACGGCAACATATAGAAATCAAGGATCAACGTTTTGATTGACAGTGGAGCCAGTGAGAACTATGTATCACCCGAATTAGTAGATCTTGCTGACAAATTGATTCCTGTAATGAACAGACATGTGGAAACTGCTGGTGGTGAAATCACTAAAATTAAAAGGAAAATCGTTATGAGTATTGGCTTGGGGGGTTATAAAAAACAGATTACTGCGTATATATTCCCTAATAAGTTTGGTTTAATTTTAGGCAAGTCCTGGTTAAAGACAAGTAAAGCTATACCCGACTGGATAACTGACACTTGGACCCTAAATCAAAATGGAATGACAACTGTACTCACACCTAATAACCGATCTTCTCAACACCTATCACCCCAACTGAGTTATCTCATCTCCCACAAACAAGTGGATCGTCTTATCAAAAAGCATCAAGCTGATGGTTACTTTGTGTATATAAACGATGTTACTACTAATAATATTACAATTTCACCTTTATATAGCATAGATTCTTCACCTAAAGACAGTTACTGGAATAAGTTAGTGAAACAGTATAATGATGTGTTCAAAGATGAGCTCCCTGGACTACCTCCGGAACGTGATGTGAAACATGTAATCGACACTGGGGATGCCAAGCCCATCAGTGAGCAACGATTATTATTAGGATATAAAAAATATTATAATAAAAATTAAATAAATAACCAAATTAATTATTAATTATATCAATTTATTTTAATTTAGTAATTAATATTTTATAATAAATTAATAGATGAAAATAAATTATTTTTAATTTATTATTTGTTGAATCTTCTGCAAGTACTTCCCCTTAATCAATCTCATTTCATTTTGGTTAGATTGTCAGATTCAATAATTTTTTTTCCTTTCAAAAAATTAAATAAAAAAAGCACTTTGTAAGTTTTGATAACTTACAATTAATATGGTATTAAACGATGCTCAGTAGAGCACCATTCAAGATGTCACCTGCAGAACTCGACGAACTCCAGAAACAACTTAAACAATTACTATCTCTTGGACTAATTAGACCCAGCACATCACCATGGGGAGCACCAATCTTATTTGTAAAGAAGAAGAATGGAGAAATGAGAATGTGCATCGATTATCGTGCCCTGAATAAGGTTACTACTAAAAATAAACATCCTTTACCTAGAATAGATGAATGCCTCGATCGACTACAGGGTTCCACCTATTTCACCAGTTTGGACTTGAAGAGTGGATACCACCAAGTCAGAATACATCCTAATGATGTAGCAAAGACAGCGTTTAACACTAGATATGGACAATATGAATTTCTTGTACTTCCATTTGGACTAACTAATGCATCTCCCACCTTCCAACACTTAATGAACAATGTACTCGGTGATTGCCTCGACAAGTTTGCACTAGTATATTTAGATGATATATTGATATACAGTAAATCAGAAGAGGAACACAGACAACATGTACAACATGTATTGGATAGATTGAGAAAAGCAAAGTTGATTGGTAACCTTAAGAAATGTGAATTTGGTAAAAGAGAACTTGTTTTTGTAGGTTACAAAGTTACACCTCAAGGAATACTTCCTGATCCAGCCAAAGTACAAAGTATCAAGAACTGGCCTGCACTTACCAACGTACAAGAAGTCCGATCATTTATTGGACTAGCTCATACTATCGACGTTTCATTCCCAACTTTGCTTCGATTGCCACACCATTAACTGATTTAACCAAAGGAACTGGTCATAAGAAAAGACCCATCACATGGACTAATGAGTGCCAAAATAGTTTTAATATGATTAAAGAACTACTAACCTCTGCACCTGTTTTAGAATTACCTGATATGTCTAAACCATTTAGGATAGAAACTGATGCTTCAGACTTCGGTGTTGGTGCTGTACTCCTCCAACCCGGTGATGATATCAACAAACAATGGCACCCGGTGGCATATGAATCCAAGAAACTATCCAATGCAGAAAAGAACTACCCTGCCCAAGAAAGGGAACTCCTTGGAATAATCCATGCTCTCCGTACATGGCGTTGTTTTATAGATGGATGTCCTGCCGGATATACGGTATACTCTGACCATTTACCTCTTAAATATTTTAGAAGTCAAGAGAAACCAACACCTCGTCTTGTGAGATGGATTGCGGAATTGGAATCTTTTGCACCCGATATTCAGTACACACCTGGAAAAGATAACAATGTTCCTGATGTGTTATCTAGATTACCCAGCCCTGACACCGATAATAACAATGAAGAATCCATTGAACCCATATATTTGTACACCACTTCACTAAAGAAGAAAGATTCGAAATGGTCTTCTGAAGATATGAAAGCCGATTGGCCTCTGTTATACCTCCGTAATCAAAATGATCTTAATAAGTTAACTAACGTCGCATTGAAAGATCATCTAGACAAAGAAAGAAGCAAGTTTGTGATAGACAATAACAAAGTCTATCGTAAGGTCCCCATTGATGGTGACAAAATTAAGCTCGTTCCTTTTGTCCCTCTTACTTCTCGTGCCGAGACTGTGGCTGGTATTCATGAAGCATTCGGCCACTTTAACTTGATGAATATGATGAAGGTGTTACTTCCTCGTGCCTGGTGGCCCAATATGCGTACCGATGTGAAGAATTGGTTGGTGTCCTGCCCTGAGTGTCAAGTTAATAGAAGACGTGGAAACTTTCACAATGATGAGATGCACCCATTGAAAGTCCCCTCAGCCTTTGATCGTTGGCACATCGATTTCATTGGAGAACTGCCGACAACCGTTAGAGGTAACCGTTGGTTACTTGTGGCTGTAGATTACTCAACAAATTGGCCAATTGCTCGTGCTTTGCCCGTAGCATCAACTGAAGCTGTAGCAGATTTTATATATGAAGAAATAATGATGAGATTTGGATGTCCTTCTGAGATATTAACTGACAGGGGAGCTAATTTTACTAGTGGTTTATTAAAAGCTTATATGAAAAAAGTTAAAACTAATCACAAACTTACTTCTGCTTATCACCCTAGGACTAATGCTAAGGTTGAAAGGTTTAATGGAGTCCTGAAGGATATGTTACGCAAGTATACCAATGGTGCCATACACAGATGGGATGAGTTTGTCAATGCTGCACTTTGGGCATGCCGTATCCGAGAACATGCTACTACTGGTTATTCGCCGTTTTATTTAACTTATGGTCGTGAGCCCAGGCTTCCTGGAGACATTTCTATTCCG
Source organism: Pilobolus umbonatus (assembly GCA_025528865.1). Lineage (NCBI taxonomy): Eukaryota > Fungi > Mucoromycota > Mucoromycetes > Mucorales > Pilobolaceae > Pilobolus > Pilobolus umbonatus. The sequence goes on from JAIXMH010000117.1 coordinate 6,835, forward strand.
TACATCAATAAAGACACTTTCAAGGATCCTCGTACAATAGCTGACATCACTTCGAGAGAGTTATCCGATCTTGGACAACATCGTGCCGCTGCTGAGTTTCGTATGAAGGCCATGGCAGAAAAAGACAAAGAAAGATGGGATGCTACTATAAAGAAGAAGACATATGAAGTTGGTGATCTAGTCATGCTTACACACGAAGGCCGCTTTGGATTAGAGCCTCGCTTTAAAGGTCCATTCATAGTTGTACAAGTATACCCTGATTATGGTACAGTCAAGTTGGAAACAGTAACTGGTGAACCGCTCAAGTCCTTGGTACATGTAGACCGTCTATTAGCCGCTCATGGTACTACTCCTGCTGAACCATGGTATGACCCTACTTCTGCTCGAAGACAAGTGAGAGAAGTCATGAAGCAAGTTGACACTAGTCAGTTACCGGTAACCAGTAGTCCAGCCCAGAACCGCCCAATTGTCATAGATATATCCGATGACGAAATAGACCCTATTGATCCCGTTGAAATCATCAATAACCATACTGAAGACACAATGAATGAAGATATTGAAGAACCAATAAATCCTGTTGAACCAAGTCCAGTCAATGCCTCTATGCCTCCTCATGATTCAACACCTATGGTCTCACCTCTTATGATTCCATCACCTTCTATTGCTTCTCCAATGTATCTATGTCTTCAAGTCCAGTCTCTCCAAGTATGTGTATGTCTCCTGCTCCTGCTTCGTCTGATGTCTCTATGTCTCCTGGTCCTTCCTCTGTTCTTAATGTTCCTATGTCCTCTAATAGTGATCCACCTGTGTTACCTATGTCTGATATCGCTGATATTCCTAAGCCGTTTTCCCATATGCTTGAACCTATACCCTCTGTTATGCCTGATCCTGTTCCTTCTGCTCAGCCTTTAAGTGTTCAGAGTCGAACACAAGTCTTAGAGGGGGGTAATGTCGGTGTCCAAGACACAGCCAAGCTCAATTTAGAACCCTTGTGGCCACACGTGCCTGTGCGATTAAATAAGCGAAAATTCAAGCCTAGAATACCAGCGAATAAACGTGCAAAACCAGACCCAATCCTCCGACCAATTAGAATGCAGTATTACAACGATACCATATTTGACAGCTCTTCATATGAACAACAAGTAGATATCCTGACTATCCTTCTGGCTCCCTTTCATCTGATTCCTTGGTGTTAGATTCTTTTTTTATGATTATCCCATTGTTCTATCATATTACTTTCATATTATTTTCTATTGTATATTCTATTCACTATGTATTATTCATCATTCATACTTCCTTATACTATTTATATTTTCTATCATATTCTATCCCTTAATTCCTCTATGTAAACATCATCTTATTTATATCTCAAAAACATATAAATATGCAATGAAATTGCATAGGAAATAAACTTCATCTTATCTTTACTATAAAACTTCACTTTACGTGTATTCTTTTAATTGCAATTAAAAGAAGTATCTTGGTTATACAATTATCTATATCTGGTCTTGGTCTACTAAGGATTTTACACAAATGTCAGTGTCCCAAGTACACAGCCATCGGATATGGAATTAGTGTCACAATACTATGAACGCCCCAAGAAATATAAAAGGAAGTTTACACCTACAAAACCAATTAATCAGAAGAGATCACGTCCCAAGCTGAATTGTATATTCCAACGCCTGTCGATACCATAATCACCATTGCTAAAAACTCCCATTGTCTAATGATCAAGTCATAAGCCTTATCAACATGTTCATAGCCTTTTATACAATACATTGTTCCCATCAGTAGTCTCAGAAGTCATGATGCATCACATTGTCATTGCTCAGCATTATATAATTTGTATTATCTTATATTTAGTTAAATTCCCATAACACAATCCCATTTTATCTAGTTGACTTAATATCTCAGAAAACATATAAATATACCACAATTATTATTCAATAAACATTATTCTTTATCAACTTAACAACTACTTCTCCCTTAGTTTTACTACTAAGTAAATTAGTACTCTCTTTGGGTGTATCCCCGGTTTACTATCTGTCTGGTGATCAGATACCTGATTTACATTTGGTAGCATTTGGCCTGTAAAAAACTACATCAAGGCGACTGTTCTGGCTACTCTATTACGAAAACATTGAACGCTTATTTGAAACCTGTATTGTTGTCAAATAACTCTTACTCTATCTACTCCTTTATTTTGTGTGGTTAATTACCCTTTGATCTGTAACTGTATTCTTCATTTTAACGACCTTTTAACGATCCTATTTTATTATTTTATTTTATTTTGTGTGGTATACTTACCCTTTGTCATTGTATTTAGCTCTAGTAACATTTTAACGACCTCCATTCTTATTATCTTTGTTTGGAATATAAGGTAGAATAGAAAGTTAGATACTGTTAAAACTGTGTATAGTTTATTGAGTATGTTTTTATAACAAGAAATAAGATGAAGATAAAATCCTTCTGTCATTAGATGGGTATTTATATTAATTTTACTGCCTCTCTTGACAGCTCTGCCTGCAGTGTTCTGGTCGTCACTGGATCAACCTTCACATGATCTCCACATTGATTCCATATGTTCCAGATTAGGACACTTTTCATGCGTTCTCCATAATTCAACCCACTCCAGTCATTATAAACAATCACATATGCTTTTTACCTGAACCTGTTATTATACTATTCTATGTTACTCTATTCTAGATTCTATTCTAAGTGCCATGTGATTCTACTCAAGTGCGATCTGGGCCTTGGATAATAATATTCAATCTCAGTTCCTGAAGTTTCAATTCTAGCACTCTTTTATATATATCCTCAACAATCTTGTGTATCATCACACTTTGTATAACTATATTTTTATCTATTCATTTTTGTACCTTTTTAGCTCATGCCCGTGGACAAGAATACCCCTTCTTCCTCCGCCGAATCCAAGTTTGCTCCGCCCATTAATCAAGAAACACCCACATGGATCGCTGCCCTCGCTCAAGCCCTACAAACATCCAATAATGAAAGTAGGATTAAACTTCCTGATACGTATGATGGTTCAAGGGATGCTTTGTTAATTGATGGCTGGACAAGGTCCATAGAGAGATACGCCGACTTCCACTCGTGGGACCCTGACCGCACTTGCCGTTTTGCTGTGACCTTGCTGAGATCAAGAGCTGATGTATGGTACAGGAGTCTGGAAGTAAGTGATGATGCTCCTTCAGATTGTTTAACTTTCAAACGACTCTTGGTTGATTTCTTTAAACCGGATAACTCTGTTCGTGTTGCCCGTGACAAAATCGCCTATTTTAAGCAAAGAGGTGACTTGGTATCCTACATTAATGAATTCATGGACTTAAAACTGGCCATTCCAAATATGAATGACGAAGAAGCCAACGACAAGTTCATAAGAGGATTATCTGACCTTCGTACTCGTGCTCATGTCCGCCAACAGGACCCACCTAACCTCCAATCTGCCATCCATGCTGCTCTTGCCTTTGATTCTGCACAAACAGAGGATTATCCGTACAACAACCCTATCATGCGTAGGAAGCCGCTTACACCTGCCTATGATCCCATGGACCTCGATTGCACTGAAGAAGTCTATGCTTTTAATAACAGATTTAATAACAGAAGAAACAATAGTAACATTAATAATACTATCGTCGCAACCCTCAAACCTCAAATGAAATGATCTGCTACTATTGTCACAAGAAAGGTCATCTCAAAAGGAATTGTTTATTAAGAAAATCTGATATTGACAAACTGGATAAAAGGCAGAACTCGTATCATCGTCCTCGTTTTCCTCCAAGACAGGATTTTCACTGAACGTGGCTGAACAACAGGAAGGTCAGTCACGTCACCATCCAAAAACCCTTCCCTACACTGATAATTGCGGAGGCCACAGTCACTATAACCATTCTCCCCATACTACTACCACTACTACCACTGATAACAATGATGATGATAATAAATTAATTGATTTTGACACTTATTCTAACGATGGCCATTTTAATTCTTTATATCCCATTTTAGAACCCCAACCGTATACTGTTCCCTCTTTTGAGTTGAAGCCTGAGCAACGATTATTATTAGGATATAAAAAATATTATAATAAAAATTAAATAAATAACCAAATTAATTATTAATTATATCAATTTATTTTAATTTAGTAATTAATATTTTATAATAAATTAATAGATGAAAATAAATTATTTTTAATTTATTATTTGTTGAATCTTCTGCAAGTACTTCCCCTTAATCAATTTCATTTCATTTTGGTCAGATTGTCAGATTCAATAATTTTTTTTCCTTTCAAAAAATTAAATAAAAAAAGCACTTTGTAAGTTTTGATAACTTACAATTAATATGGTATTAAACGATGCTCCCTGTACTACATGCCACCAGTTTATTGAAGAATGATTTTATTAATGATGCACAATACTTGGCCGAACTGAACTCTGTAAACACTACCCGCTTACCTCTGTACAAGTTCCTATTTATGGACAATGCATTCAAGGTTCTCATAGATAGTGGTGCAAGCGAGAATTATGTCTCCCCTCATGTAGCCCAACTTGCCAACTCTCTCATCCCTGTACAGAACAAGCAGGTTGAAACTGCCAGTGGTGACATTACATCTATTAAATATAAAGTTAACATGAACATTAACCTTGAAGGATACAAAGATATAATTTCTGCTTATGTCTTTCCTTCCAAGTTTGATTTAATACTAGGACGTTCTTGGCTGCAGACTTCTCATGCTATCCCTAATTGGCAAACTGACACCTGGACTCTCACACAAGACCACCGTACTGTAAGCCTTGCCCCTATCAATAACTACCGTAGCCCTGTATCTACAATGAAGTTGAACTATCTTGTATCCCATAAACAGTTAAACCGCCTTCTCAAGAAACCCGGTACCAGACTTTTGCGCTATGTATCAAATCCAACTCTCTTAGTAACAATTGTAACATTACCCATGATCAGAACTCTACTAATGCATTCTCTTTAAATACTTTAGACATCAACGATACCTCATCAAGCAACCAATACTGGATCAAGCTGGTTAAGGAGTATCCTGAAGTATTTAAAGATGAATTGCCTGGTCTACCGCCCAACCGTGATGTTCAACATGTGATACAGACTGGTGATGCTGCCCCTATTAGTCGTTCTCCGTTCAAGATGAGTCCTGCAGAGCTTGATGAACTTCAAAGACAGCTGAAAGAACTATCCTCGCTTGGTCTAATCCGTCCTAGTGCCTCACCATGGGGTGCTCCAGTCCTATTTGTCCGTAAGAAAGATGGATCTATGAGAATGTGCATTGACTACAGAGCCCTGAATAAAGTAACCATCCGTAACAAACATTCTTTACCCAGAATTGATGAATGCCTTGATCGTCTCCATGGATCTTCCTTCTTTACTAGTCTAGATCTCAAATCAGGTTATCATCAAGTCCGTATTCACCCTAATGACATTCCCAAGACTGCCTTTAATACTCGCTATGGACAATTTGAATTTCTTGTACTGCCCTTTGGTCTGACTAATGCCCCACCAACGTTCCAAAGTTTAATGAACAGTGTATTAGGTGATTGTCTTGACAAGTTTGCTTTGGTATACCTTGATGACATTCTTATTTTCAGTAAGACCGAACAAGAACACAGACAACATGTGCGACATATTCTAGACCGATTGAAGAAGGCCAAGCGTATTGCTAATATGAAGAAGTGTGAGTTCGGAAAGAAGGAGCTGGTGTTCGTCGGTTATAAGGTTACCACCAATGGTATTCTACCTGCTCCGGATAAGGTTCAAGCCATACAGAAATGGCCCAAGCTAACTAATGTACAAGAAGTTCGTTCGTTTTTAGGTTTAGCCCAGTATTATAGAAGATTCATGCCCAACTTTGCAACCATAGCCTCTCCATTAACAGACCTGACAAGAGGTGTAGGACCCAAGAAAAGACCTATAATATGGACCGAACAATGTCAATATAGTTTTGATCATATAAAAAAATTATTAACCTCTGCTCCTGTATTACAGTTACCTGATATGTCCAAGCCCTACCGCATTGAAACAGATGCTTCTGATTATGGTGTCGGTCACTATGAAAGATTTGGACGACTAATAACGGACAGAACGACTGATTTAGGCGGAATAGTCCGACTTTTCAGGACGTATACGAATCTAACGATTTAACGGACGGGATGTTATCAGTCGTAATACTTCGGACCGGCCATTTTTAATCACGTGACATTAACTCGGACGAAAGATTCATATATACAGTCTCTATTGGATACATGCTCATCATATCCACAGTTACTGTTGGACAGATACATATCATAAATCGTCATATAGACGTTGTTATTTTGGTTATTATTGTATGTAATGGATATCAAATGTATTTTATTATGAATAGAATAAACTATTGCACTGAAGAAAGCTATTGTAATAAATATAAAACTGGTTATTCCATCTATGGAATCACCATAGAGTATAAGAAGCATTGTGACCATTGTATGTTGAGAGAGATAGAGATAGATGGGGAGAAAAAGCACTGTATGTTTTATCAGATAGAGATGGCAGGCAGTGTACATTGTGACAGAGAGAAATAAAGGTATTCATTAAGCTGTATTGATTATACTATATGATAAAGAAGTTGTATTAGTAAACAGCATATATAGACAACACGGCATCTACTTACATCTAATCTTTTTAGTTATAGCTACCCACCTAATAGAGAAAACACATTTAGCATGCTGTATACCAGACAACATATAAAATTCATACCACAAACAAGAAAGCATCATATACAGTAGTTACTGGGTTACATAGCATAGAACTAAAGATAGAAATAGTATGAGTAATTGTATCGTCTGTATTTTATTTCATGTACTTACATATGTTATTCATACTGAAGATAGGACACCTATCAGCAAAGGGAAGTTAATTTCATGTATTTTTATGACATGGAGTAAGTTACATACCATACATGAGATATCCAGTTGATGATAAAGGTAGAGGAATGTTGCTGGGCTGTTAATGGATGCACTATCAATAGATAAGAGTGTAAGTATTGAGTTCATTATATGTTGTATCTGTTACTTACAACTTCTTGATTTAAAGTAAGATATCTAATAAGAGAAAGTCAGTCTACTCCACAACATGGTCATCATACAATCATAAGTACCAGAGCAACACCTATTCATACATCATAGGAGACAACACAAGGTACTTTATCGTGGAGAGTATCAATAACAGATAATAGAACTAGGAGTATGATAATAAAGAATTACTCTTGGGTATATTACGTATACACTTTGACCGAGAACACCTTAAAACAAGCAACATAGAGAGCAGAATACAGACAACCCTTAAACCAAAACTGAGTAACAGATATACCAGAATATAAGCATTATAAATAATCAAAAAGAGCATTCCAGATAGATAACCAATGAAGAGAATACACTAGTAGAAGAATAGAGGATACATCACAAAGAGAGATAAGGAAAGGCAAAATATAAATATTCAGAGAGACACCAGAAGGAATGAGAGTAACAGTCAGAAAGAGTATATACTGATCTTGGTAGATATAAGTAGAGCTCCTTGTTTGACTACATAGAAGAGTCTCTATTTATACTATGTGTTAGTACATTTTATCGTAATATTGATTGAGAGGATTTGTTACCTATATTTCTGTCATGTCGAAGATGAAGGTCATTACCTTCATTCCATCTACTACATAGGCACCTTAATTAAAGTCTTTATTATGTTCAAGAATAGTCATTATTAGATATACGAAAGAAAGAGAAGACGGAAAGAAAAGAATAAAAAAGAACTTTACAAGGGTGGTATTATTATACTCCGTCCCAAAAGCATCTATTTGTATATTGTAGAATATCGTATTACCCACTTGAAGGCAATCAATCAAGATAAAGATAGCATATAACTGTGCTGAAATAGTATTACCAATCACTATGTATAATCTTATATATTTAGTCAGCCATCAACAGCTTCATCGCTATAGAAATACATCCGTGATACAGCAATTTCATTAAACATGACTATCCAGATTATATACAGATAAAAAATTAAAATAAACACCTCAGTAAGTTATTGGAACTTCACAGATTGTTGAATACCATCACTTGGACTCTATCAATCCCAATCAGTTATATATATGATCAGCTCTAAAAGAACAACCCCTTCTGTCTCAGATGAATGATGTACACAGTCCACAACCAAAGTGTCTATCCAATAAAAACTCTAGTATGCTCAACGAAGATTCAAAAGATAGCTATCAAGTCGACAAGTAACAGCATGTATACTGATAAGGTGTACCGCGAGTGCCCATTATGATATTGTATGTTCAGGTCAATTATTGGTGTTGCTCAATGGTAATCCATTTCGATCATCGTGTATCAGAGTGTGAAGTCAATATTAGATCTATTATCATTAATCAGTATTTGAAAGATAGACGGGCATAAACAGGTTTTCATCATCCATACCATTAAGTTGTACTGCTATTCAAGGGTGAGAAATTGCATGCCCAGTCTACGTTTTGCTGTTACAGGGTGTGAATCCAGATTAATTATAGTATGCCAAATTACATTATATATCTTTCCATGATCCTCAGACAACACTCAAGAGGGATAGATGAATAACAGGCTATTTTGTATGTGTATACGAAGAATATATATAACACTGGCTCAAATATTGTAAGGCAACAGTAATTTCATATGGTATCCATACCTCTATAGATAACCAGTCTTTATCCACATTCTATGCACATTGATCTTATTTACATCAGTACTATCACTTATCTGCCTTAATAGCCATTACTTACAAGTAAAGTTTAATCGCACCATATTATGTACTGTTATTCCATAGCTGTTTATACTGTTTATCAACAAGTGTCTGATAATGCTCTATATCCCAACCTTCGATATACTATGTCAACATATGAGTCAGCAATTAATCGTATTAGATATTCTGTTGTTATTTTAATATACCTCATATAAACAACATACTGTCCTCATTCCACCTGATTCCATCCTGCATCACTGTGTACTTTTTGATCTTTACAGGGTGCACTTGTATTTAGTTGTTCCTACATTAACTGCATTCACACTCTGACTAATTATATCGACGTACTCCATCGTTGTCTATGGTCAGCTCTCCTGATGGGTGAACTGTGATGTTCGACATTCCCAACACTGGCACACTAGAATTATATATGTGTGATTTGGTTTATTTATTGTTTTATCCTCATCTTTTATCTATTTGTTTACCTTGAGTTATTACATATATCCATTTCAACTGTATCTTATCAGTCTAATGAACAACTGCTCTCCATACTCATTCAAAACCATCAGACACCACATCACTATAGATATTATCAGCTCATCTGAATATTATTGTTATTGTGTACAGTTCTTACTTTTTGTTTATATTCTAATATTGTTGTCATATTCTGTGTGTGATATACCCTACGTCGAAGTACAGTATATCTGATGACTGTGCATTCCAGGTATACATCCCCATCACAGGCACTAGGTCTATTCGTTACTAGTATATGTTATTGTCCTTCGATTCTTATTGTTGTTTAAATGGTCCCTACTGAAGTAAAAGTGAAAAAGAGGGGATATTCGGAAATTGAAAAAATAAATAATCTGTCCGGGCAAGTTAGTGATATAAATGGACATAATAAATTGATGGAGCATTAGAACAGCGCACAATTTGGCATTTTCTATTTCGAAATTGAAATACAAATTGTAAAAGAGCTATAAAATACATTATACATCCATTTTTTATACTTTAAACAGTACTATGACATATAAAAGAACCTCATGAACAACATATCTCATTTTCAGCATTCGAATGAAAACTTCGTTTATTGACATTAACTTTGTCATTTCAACTGCTGAAAAACAATACAATTCAATTGGCTGGCTACCTTTAAAAAGCCCTAAGACGACTGAACCAGTCAGCCTGGCTGTTATTTGGCGTCCAAATCTTTTATAGTGGTGCTGTACTTCTTCAACCCGGTGATGATGTCAATAGTCAATGGCATCCAATAGCTTATGAATCAAAGAAACTGTCTACTGCTGAGAAGAACTACCCGGCACAAGAGCGGGAACTCCTAGGAATTGTACATGCTCTCCGTACTTGGCGCTGCTTTGTTGATGGTTGTGTTGGTGGATACACAGTGTACTCAGATCATCTCCCATTGAAGTATTTCCGTGCCCAAGAGAAGCCCACTCCAAGACTTGTCCGTTGGATTACCGAATTAGAATCCTATGCTCCAGATATCCAATATAAGCCCGGAAAAGAAAATAGTGTACCTGATATATTGTCAAGAATTGAAGATCCTTATGCCCCATCCAGTAAAGTTGAATCGTTGGAGCCGTCCTACCTATATGCCACTGCCTTGTCCCCTATGAACGTTCCTACCAAGAAGTTTGTCTCTCAAGATGTTGAAGCTGATTGGCCGCTACTTCTACTCATGGGTAAAGATAAAATTAATAATATAACTAATATTGCCTTGAAGGAACACCTAGAGCAAGAAGAAAAGAATTTCCGTATTGATGGTAACAATGTACTTCGTAAGGTATCTATTGGCGATCCCGGTGTTATCAAGTTCGTCCCTTTTCTCCCTTTGGCGTCCCGTGCAGATACAGTTTCTAAGTATCATAATTCATTTGGTCATGCTAACTTTAAAAACATGTTAAATATGCTAACTCCTCGATTCTGGTGGCCCACTCTCCGTAAAGATCTGCGTCAATGGTTAGTTACTTGTCCTCCTTGCCAGTTAAATCGTCGTCGTGGTAATGCCCATCATGATTTTATGCATCCACTCAAGATTCCTACTGCATTTGACAGATGGCACTTAGATTTCATAGGTGAACTGCCTACTACTCTGAATGGTAATCGGTGGTTGATTGTTGGTGTTGATTATGCGACAAACTGGCCAATTGCTCGTGCTGTTCCTGTAGCTTCCAAAGAAGCAGTTGCCGATTTTATCTATGAGTATCATTACATAGACAATCAAAAATTTATATATTAATATAAAATATTTATACAAGTTAGTATAATTCAAGAAGTTTTCTATTTATCCCTAGTTGTAAGTTGACAAAAACTTACAGCGTGCTTTTTAATCAATTTTAAAAGAAAAAAATTGTTGCACAACAGAATTTCGATCTGGTGCAAAATATTATTAAATTACAAAATAATCTAAAAAAACATAAAATATACAAAATTAACAAAAAAAGAAAATGTTAATATATAAATTAATATATACTTTATACTTTTATAATTAAATTTCTTTTTAGAACTTATATATTCGTTATGTTACTCTATGAAGAGATAATGATGCGTTTTGGTTGTCCGTCTGAGATCCTCACTGATCGTGGTGCCAATTTTACCAGTGAACTACTTAAAACATATGTTAAACGTGTTGGTACTAATCATAAATTAACCTCGGCCTACCACCCTAGAACCAATGCCAAAGTTGAACGTTTTAATGGTGTCCTCAAAGATATGCTCAGAAAGTATACTAATGGTGCTCTTCATCGGTGGGATGATTTCGTGAATGCTGCTCTCTGGTCTGCCCGAATTCGTGTACATACAACTACAGGATTTAGCCCCTTCTACTTAACCTATGGTCGTGAGCCAAGATTGCCTGGTGATACTCTCCGCCCTTATATAGACAAAGATACCTTTAATGATCCTCGAACTGTTGCCGATATTACTTCTAGAGAACTTACTGAACTACAACAACATCGTGCTGCCGCTGAATTCCGTCTCAAAGCTATGGGTGAAAAAGACAAGGAAAGGTGGGATGCAGTAGTAAAGAAACGTTCTTTTGAAATTGGTGATATGGTCAATCTAACTCATGAAGGTCGTTATAGTCTCGAGCCCCGCTTCAAAGGTCCCTTCATGGTGGTAAAGGTATACCCTGATTTTGGTACTTATCGCTTACATACTTTAGCTGGAGAACCCTTGAAATCCTTAGTTCATGTCGATCGTCTGATGCCTGCTTTTGGTGAACCTCCTCTCCAACCCTGGTATGATCCTGTTGTGTCTCGTCGTGAATGGCGTAGTAATATGTTAAATGCTGAAGAAAGTTCCCCTAGTCAAGTCAATAATAATAATAATGAAGATAATGTATACAAGTCCTATCACGTGACGCTCCCTCCTGCTTCGGACATTGATACCATTGATCCTCCTGGTGAACCCGATCGTCCTGTACCCAGCTCTTCAGTCTCCACCACCAACAATAACCTTTCTAGCCCGATGACTTCATCTGCTCCTGCTGTGCCTCAAGCCAAACCACTCTCTGTGTCTCCTAGTGTCAAGTCCTCTATTGTCCTTCCAAGTGCCAAGTCTACCTCTCCTCCTGCTGTCAAGTTAACTTCCGCTTTACCTCCAATTGTGCGTCCAGCAATTACCAAAGATACTACAAGTTATGTCATGTCCCCTATGTTATCATCGTCTTCTATGCCTGGTTTATCTTCCGCTGCTTCTTCTATGTCTCCTAATGTCTCTATACCGCCTGCTGTTGTCTCTCCTGTTGCCGATACCTCTACAAGTGTTCAGGGTCGAACACAATGCTTGAAGGGGGGTAATGTCAGTGTCCCAAGTACACAGCCATCGGATATGGAATTAGTGTCACAATACTATGAACGCCCCAAGAAATATAAAAGGAAGTTTACACCTACAAAACCAATTAATCAGAAGAGATCAAGTCCCAAGCTGAATTGTATATTCCAACGCCTGTCGATACCATAATCACCATTGCTAAAAACTCCCATTGTCTAATGATCAAGTCATAAGCCTTATCAACATGTTCATAGCCTTTTATACAATACATTGTTCCCATCAGTAGTCTCAGAAGTCATGATGCATCACATTGTCATTGCTCAGCATTATATAATTTGTATTATCTTATATTTAGTTAAATTCCCATAGCACAATCCCATTTTATCTAGTTGACTTAATATCTCAGAAAACATATAAATATACCACAATTATTATTCAATAAACATTATTCTTTATCAACTTAACAACTACTTCTCCCTTAGTTTTACTACTAAGTAAATTAGTACTCTCTTTGGGTGTATCCCCAGTTTACTATCTGTCTGGTGATCAGATACCTGATTTACAAATAGTGTCGAGTCCAGAAGTACAGTTGTTCCTAATCAAGATAGTCATCAACCAATAGAAGTCCAGTACAACCTTCCGACCCAACATAACCCTAAAAAGAGAAGGTTCAAGCCTAACACCAGAGTGGCGCGAGCAAGACGAGACAAGCGAACTAAACTCAATCTTATTGGTCTCATAATCAAGATGCTCAAATAATATGATTGGTGGATTATCCATTATAGAAACATTCAATTATCAGATCAAAGATACCTCTTTATCGAAGAAGAAGACTATCCATATCACCAATCATTATTGTTCACATAGTTATTATTAGAGAATAATTGGATTCTACCTTATGAGAAACGATCTAATATTACTGTATCATTCTTTATATTTTCTATTTCAATTTCGCAACGGAACGAAACCCCGATTTGCGATAATTTTTTTCTTTTAAAATTAAATAAAAAGCACGTGGTAAGTTCAAACTTACGACTTAGTTTAGTGTATTGGGTTTATTATATTATTTAAATTTTGTAAAACATTTGAATATAAGAATAAAATTAAATATAGACTAATTAAATTAAATTATTATATTTAATATAATTATAAACGTTTCTCTATATATTATAACCACAATTCAATAGCTAGAAAACATATAAATACCCTGTTATTTTGTATTAAATAAACATGATCTTTTAACTTGGCTTTACTCTACTTCATAACTGTTCTTATTATCTTCTTTACTGTCTAAAGAAGTTGTTTGCTATTACCTGTCGTACATAGCCTGGTTATCCGTTTTTATAATCAACCTAAGATCACTCACTCCGATACGTGATCTGACATTTGGTAGCATTTGGTTGATTACTTCTGCTTGAACTCACCCGCTATATTAATTATTGACTGAACTTACCCTGCTGGTACCCCTGACTGATTCTGTATACTGCTTATACTTACCTGACTTACCGTTATGTAAAATCTTAATCCCGCTACTGCTTCTGGATCCAATAATGTTGACCTTATTGCCAAGATGATCCAAGAATTCTCGAATGCCCTGAAGAACAACAATGCCCCGATGCATAAAACTACAGAACCATCAACCTATGATGGTACTAGAGAAGCTATGGTGATCGACTCTTTTGGATCCGAACTCTAGAAAGATACCGAGACTTTCACAATTGGAATGATATTAGAACCAAGAATTATGCAATCACCCTGCTTCGTGGTCGTGCTGATGTGTGGTACAGAACACTGGAGATTGCTCAAGATGAACCTGAAGACTGGTTGAGTATGAAGAGAGAATTGATTGCTTATTTTAGACCCGAGAATGCCACTAGACTTGCACGTGATAAGCTGGCCAATTACCGACAAATCGGATCTCTAGTCGACTATATCAATGGATACATGGATATCATTGCTGCTCTGTCTGGAATATCTGAGGATGAATCATGTGATCGCTTTATGCGTGGTTTATCCAACAGGAATATTCGTGCAGAGATTAGACATAAGAACGCTGTGACACTTCAAGAAGCCATACATATAGCTATGTCTTATGATGCTGCCCAGTTCGAAGCCGGTACTTACCAAAGAAGGTATCAAGATCGCCCTGTACAGCGTGAGTATCGTGATGACCCTATGGATCTGGATACTATGGATTCCCGCCCTCCTAGAAGAAGCAACAATTTGGTGTGCTTCTATTGTGGTAACAAGGGCCATCGTCGTGCTGAGTGCAAGATTAGAAGAAATGATATCATGAAGATGGAGCAAGACCGCTATCAGAAGTTTAGCAAGAATCAAGGTGGTGGATACAAGAAGCAGGATTTTCATTAAATGTAGTTGATGATGTGGAAGTACAACTACAAGACCGATATACTGAAAACCTTCCTAACCATAACAGTGATATAGAACCTACCAATGTGTAACAACCAAGGCAAGATCAGGCAAGAGGGACAAGAAGGTATTAGGTGCTTTCAACAAGACTAGGATTTGTTTTCAGGTATAGACTTTATTGAATAGGATTACTTATGATAATAAACTGAGGTGTATAGAAATCAAACAATAGAAGTATTTATAAGAAACGAAGTGAAGGGATGTCTATTACTAATTATAAGGGGCTGCATTAAGTAGGAAAGAATTAATATATGTCAGGGTACTAGATTAAATCAATGGGATATATTAAACGGGATATATGACTGAAGTATTTGGTCAAGGAGTGAGCAAATACAAAAAAAAAATTGTAAAAAATCAACAGTAGAAAACAACAAGAGGTTCGATTAGATTAACCTTTATTGTGAAATGTTTAAAAGAGGTGTGGTTACGTATACGTATAATAAAGGGTGAGGTCTCTCCTCTATTGTATGTAAACTTGATGGGTATTTATATTAAATGGATTTGATCTGTGGGAATGGACAGATAAGTTATTCATGGGAGATATGTCAGTCTGTGATGAGCTAATAGCTTGTGGGAATATTATCTTGGTAATGATATATGTGTATGTGATATATTTATAGCGTATGGGAACATAATAGTTGAGTGTTAATAATGCTTAATGCAGAGTGAGATATTGAGCCTGGGTAAAATGGTGTATTTTCCCAGTGGGTGATATATGCTTGATTATCAAAGCAGAATTCACATACGCTTAAATCCCTGAGTGTATTCAGATTCAGCCTGAGAGATTTCTTCTTTCTCAGTTACATTTCACTGGCTGATTATCTGATATCCTTTTAAGTAAATGATCGACATATCCCTTTTATGTCAGTTCTATATTTGGTAACTTATATAGCTGACTTGTTATGTTATAACTTATAAACATTACAATGACTACTAAGGGTGCTGGAATCTGTTAGGTCATGACACAATGATATATCAGATATTATTAACAAACCCTCTGTTCAAATGTTTAATAATAATAAAATAGCTAGTTATGAACCTTATCCTACTGTCCCCACTGCTAAGTTTTCTGATGCCAAGTATGATACGGTTATAACTGCTCCTATCAAGAAGACGTCAAGACCCCCGGTGATCCCTGAACTGCTGCCTGTATCTCACTGTAATCAAGATCTGATTGAAGAATTCAACTACTTGTTTGAGTTGAATGCTATCTCTACTAAACTGCCCCTGTACTCTGGTGTCTTCAAGAATAAGTCACTCAAGATCTTGATTGATAGTGGTGCTAGCGAAAACTACGTGTCCCCTGATGTTGCTGCTCTCTCTGACTCGTATATACCTGTATATGACCGACATGTGGAAACCGCTGGTGGTGAAACTACAGAGATTACTAAAAGAATTAATATGAACTTAGATTTTAGTGGAATTACCTGTCCCATCTCTGCTTATGTGTTTCCTACCAAGTTTGATCTGATCCTAGGTCGTGCATGGTTGAAGACTGTCAAGCCTTTACCCAACTGGAGAACTGATTGCTGGTATATCAAGAATGGTGACAATGAAGTGGAACTGAGTCCTTGTAATACTGGTGCCTATAGATCTGATAACAGCCATTTAAGTTATCTGATTTCCCACAAACAGGTCTCACGTTGTATGAAAAAAGGATCTGATTGTTACCTCATGTATCTCAACTCTGCCGAACTGAATGACAAGAATCCCTTAGTGGTTAATGATCAACATTGGAGTAACCTGGTTAAAGAGTTCTCGACTGTCTTTAAGGACGAATTACCAGGATTACCACCGAATAGGGATGTCACACATGTAATTGAGACCGGAGATGCCAAGCCAGTGAGTCGTCCACCATTTAAAATGTCTCCCGCCGACTAGACGAGCTACAACGCCAGATCAAAGAACTGCTATCTTTAGGTTTGATTAGACCAAGTGCTTCTCCCTGGGGTGCTCCGGTGTTGTTTGTCCGAAAGAAGACTGGTGAGATGAGAATGTGTGTGGATTACCGTGCGTTGAACAAGCTGACCGTGAGAAACAATCATCCATTGCCTCGTATAGATGAATGTTTAGACAGATTAAAAGGTGCAACTTACTTCTCCAGTTTAGATTTGAAGAGTGGTTACCACCAAGTCCTGATTAACCCTGAAGATGTACCTAAAACAGCATTCAATACAAGATATGGACAGTTTGAATTCCTGGTGTTACCTTTTGGTTTGACTAATGCTCCTCCCACGTTTCAGTCCCTGATGAACCGTGTACTCAATGACTGCCTTGACAAGTTTGCTTTGGTGTATCTTGATGACATACTGATATATAGTAAGACTGAAGAAGATCACAAAGCGCATGTCAAACATGTCTTGAATCTGCTGAAGAAGGCTCAACTTATAGCTAATTTGAAGAAATGTGAGTTTGGTAAACGTGAATTGATCTTCGTTGGTTTTAAGATTACACAAGATGGTATACTCCCTAGTCCTACCAAGGTTGAAACTGTCAAGAACTGGCCAAAGCTCAACAATGTACAAGAAGTAAGGCAATTTATGGGTTTAGCACAACACTATCGTAGATTTATCCCTGGGTTTGCTTCAATTGCTGCACCACTGACTGACCTAACTCGTGGTACAGGTCCCAAAAAGCGACTGATTATCTGGACCCAAGATTGTCAATCTGCTTTTGATAAAATCAAAGATCTGCTTACTTCTCACTAAGGCGGATTACTTGGAACATATGTCCAGTCATTGGAACGGTTGGTCCGAGTAAATAAGCTGGAGGCACTCTGACATCCCGGTACTTTTTTGTCCAAAATCTCGACATTTGCCAGGACGGAGTATGGGAAATGCCACTACTACGTTCCAGATCTGTATCACTTCTAGCACATCTAAAGTCTATGACTACATAATAATCAACCAATCATTTAATCATCTATCATTAGGAAAAAGCATTCATATTACAGGGTATTATTTGTATTATTGAGCCAATAATCAATATTATTTTATTTATAGAATAGTATTTACAAAAGAGATATATGATACAAATACTAAATGTAAAAGAAGAACATCAAGCATAGAATCATACTATAGAATATAGATTCACATAGAATCTAATCTTCAACCGTAATAGTATTGATTGTCTGTCAGTAAGGGTTTCCCAGAAAAAAAGCATATTAAGGTTATCTACAAGACCTAAAGGGTAACAGTTAATAAAAATACACTCTATTCCAATTTCATCACTTACAGGTACACACTCATTTATACCATGCGAAGTAGTTTCAGTTAGATTTAGAACATATCTATAACAGTAATAGTATTAGAGAGAGTAGATAGTGATTATGTATTATTCGACTTACATGAACATATTGTTAGGTGATAAAAAACTAGTGAGGATAAGCAGATATCGTTTTGAGTAAAGAGTATATTAATAGATATAAATAGCGATTACCTCCTGTCAGTGAGAATCATAAGCACTACGACTAGAAGCTTGTATGCTTAAGACGATGACTATGTAGAAAAAGTGAACTATTAGAAATTATCAGAGATTATCTCAATTCATACATACACTACCAAGAAAAACAGCACAAAAGCTTACATTGGTACCACAACTAACAATCAAAACCAGAAGCAAGATCGAATATAATATATTAAGCACAAGTATCATCTGTGAAGATATACTTGGATGGTGTTGTATCAGAATCTATCCAGATCCTCATCTGTAGTTCTATCTCAACTGTCATACAATGGTACCTTAATTGTATTACCTAAATCGACAATCTCATATTCATACTAGTGTCAAAATCTGAGTACATAAACTCATAAGGAAATAATTGGAAGTCAATGCAATTAGTATATTGATCCGCTCAATATAAGCTACTTTCATACCGATTCAGTAATTATCAATACCTTAAATCCTCTAATACATCTTCCCAATTAATACTTCTTTAAACACGCCATGCCGAGTAACAAGAGTATCCAATACATGGGCTACGATTCATTAGAAGACTTATACGTATTCATCTCAGATCAGATCATCCTCATGGTCTCATCCCACATTCTTCCTGATTGACACTTGATAGGTTGTTCCCCTGTATTGACATCCGTAATTGGATCATGTCAATTCACACACTCATGTATGTTCAAGATCCCTTCTCCGTATAACATTTTAATATAAATACTCTCATCCATTTTGTAATAATAAAGGGCAATCAATCTTTCTTTCGGTCTGATTAACTTATCTGTCTCCTTTACGCTTTTTCTTTTATTTTTTGAAGTTGAATATACTCATATATTCATCAGATGGAATGTATCTTCCACCTAAACATTAGAATACCCTATTGATAAGAACAATTGTAAGTACAAATAGAACCAGTGTGAGTTAAATCATATCAGCTACCTTGGTTATTATTTCTGGAACAGAAAGGAATAATACCTGTGTGAGAGTAGAGCCATCTGATTAGCAGGAAGTGTCATCAAGTGTATTCATTTATACTTGGGAACTATTAGGATACTATCCATTAAAGATAACAACAGTTTGATAGAGACAAGACATATACATAGACCAGAGATATTCTAACAGTTAATTATAATGCCAACAATACAGATCATCAGAATATTTTGTAGTAACGCATGAGAAGTATAAATTTATTAACTTACTAGAAGATATACAAGGATGTGCTAAATAATTAAAAGATGGAAGAGAATGAGAAAAAAGATCTATCGTACCCATAATACACTATTTTAGTCTGTCATTAATAATATAATGTATACCTACTCCGAAATATATACCTATATAGTTATCATTTCTACAGCAATAAACAAAAATATTTTCGGCTTTAACAGTACTCAATTCACTGATGTCAAGGAATGTAGTTGAAATGAGGGCATGTGATGAGGTTGGAATGAGAGATGACTACCCATTCTGAAAGTAGAAGAATACAAATATGAAAAGAAAAACGATAAGAAAGATATCTAAATTCCTACTATTTATACAGGTATTATTTCTCAGAGAGCTCCCCCATACATTACACACACACACTTAGTAATTTTTACTTGACTGCTTTATTTTATTTATTTATTTTTTTCTCTTTCCCTCCTTTTCAAAACTATTCTATATCCTAACAACATCAAAACTATATAGAGAACAAGGACAAAAGTTATTAAAGGATATATATGCAGTAGGGGAAACAGTTGGTGTAAGTAGATCACAAGTCATTTGAACCCGATGTGTGGAATGAAAGTGGAATGAGTCGTCATCTCGAGTGACAAACTATTTTTGGAATATGAATATTGATAATATTTTTTTTTAGATATTGTCCAGTGCAACAATGGTTATTCATAGAGTATAAGTAAAAGGGAAGTCCCTCGAAAAGAAGATGCGTTGATGAATGTGGCGGATGTGTGGAATGAGTGTTGCAATGAGTAGACATCTGGAATCATAGACAATTTATACACTATTACAGATTATCATAGATATATATAAATAAACAAAAATTGGTTTATACCAGTTGTTAACTTATGGAAGTGTTGAAATATACAAATGGTGATGAAATGAGGGATAGATAACAATAAGGAGAGTAATAGATCATTGACATATGTGCTAGTATAAGATTATTGTTTAATAGTACCCATGGGATAGAACAAGAATGATATACTTATTGTGGTGAATCAATACAGTGGATTTTAAGAGATAGTGATGTGGTGGATATAGAACGATTGATTCAAAGTACGATGATCTCCCATAGCCCAGTGATAAACATCAAAATAATATGGACTGGAAGAGGAGTACACAAGAGATGAACAAAGACAAAAGAACAGTTGTCAATAACCTAAGAAATAATATTGACTGAATATAACTTAAGGAACAATAATTACTGATGAATAGAAGTGAGATGGCATAGATTATGTCTCTATCGAGTATGTTTATCCTGTTACGGTATAGAAAAGATAATGACTTTCTCTAGAGTAGTCCGATGATATTATATGCCTGATTAGGAAATGGATGATTATTCAAATTAGAAAATGTGCTGCACTAAATGCATCTGTGTTATTTAATGGGCGGATATGTCCACTCACTGGAACATCTGTCCTTATAAAATTGATAGAGTAAATAAAATTCAATAAAAATAGCAATAAACATCCATTTTTTTTACTTTCAACGATACCCAGTGCATCATATATATTTCAACTATGTTATATCTAGCTTTGAGCACTCTATATTACTTTTCACTTATGACCTGGCCCGTAGCACTTCTACTTATCAAAAAAAGGAGTAATCTAATTGGACAAAAAAATTAAATGGACCCAGTGGTCCATTCTCCTGGCCGATGTCTGAAGTAATCCGCCATAGTGTCTGCTCCTGTCCCACAAGTACCCGATATGGACAAGCCCTACAGAATTGAAACCGATGCGTCTGACTTTGGATGTGGTGCTGTTCTATTGCAACCTGGTGACGACGATTCCTCTATGTGGCACCCTGTTGCATATGAATCAAAGAAATTCTCAGCTGCCGAAAAGAACTACCCTGCGCAAGAGAGGGAGCTGCTTGGTATAATACATGCTCTCAGAACTTGGAGGTGCTTTGTTGATGGGTGTAAAGGTGGTTATACTGTGCTCTCGGATCATTTGCCCCTGAAATATCTTCGCTCACAAGATAAACCGACTCCTAGATTAGTAAGATGGTTAGCTGAATTGGAACTGTTCGCTCCGGATATACAATACAAACCTGGTAAGGAGAATGATGTTCCGGATGTACTCTCTCGCTTAGATGGCCCAGATGGCCCCGAATCTAGTACATCTATTGAACCCGACTTTCTCTATGCAACATGGTCACTCAAGGATGCCCCATTGATTGTTCAACAAGACTGGCCTCTCCTCTACCTGGATACGGACAAAGTAACCTCACCTGACTTGAAGGCTATGATGGACAAGAACAGCAATCATTTTGTGACTAGAGCTAATACGGTGTACAGAAAGGTTATTATCGACTCAAATAATACCATCAAAGAAGTACCATTCTTACCTTTTGCCAATCGTGCCGACACTGTGGCTAATTACCATGAATCTTTTGGTCATGCTGGATTTAAGACAATGCTTAAAATGTTTACTCCCCGTTTCTGGTGGCACACCATGCGTAAAGATCTCATGGAATGGTTAAAGACTTGCCCATCATGTCAAATAAACAGTCGTAGAACAAGAATACATCAAGATGTGATGCATCTACTAAAGGTACCCACTGCTTTTGACCGTTGGCATCTAGACTTTGTTGGTGAGCTCCCTTCCACTTTAAAAGGAAATCGTTGGTTACTCGTTGCTGTAGACTACGCTGCAAATTGGCCAATTGCTCGTGCTGTCCCTGTTGCATCAAAAGAAGCCGTAGCTGATTTCATCTATGAAGAAATAGTAATGCGTTTTGGTTGTCCGTCCGAGATTCTTACCGATCGAGGTGCAAACTTTAACAGTGAACTGGTCAATGCTTACATCAAGAAGGTTGGATCTAACCATAAGTTGACCTCTGCTTATCATCCAAGAACTAACTCAAAGGTTGAACGATTTAATGGTGTAATCAAAGGAATGCTTCGTAAATATATTAATGGTGCTCTCCATCGCTGGGATGATTTCGTGAATGCTGCTCTTTGGGCTTCTCGGATCCGTGTACACTCTACCACTGGTTTCTCCCCGTTCTTTCTCACTTATGGTCGTGAACCTAGACTCCCTGGTGATGTTCATGTTCCATACATCGACAAAACCACTTTCAATGATCCACGAACTGTGGCCGATATCACTTCTCGAGAATTAGCTGATCTAGGACAACACCGTGCTGCTGCTACATTTAAAATGAAAGCCATGGCCGAGAAGGACAAAGAAAAATGGGATTCCCATATCAAGCCTGTCTCTTTTGAAGTTGGTGATACTGTCATGTTATCTCATGAAGGTCGTTATGGTTTGGAGCCGCAATTCAAAGGTCCTTATATAGTTGTACAGTCATTCCCAAAATATGGTACATATAAATTGGAGACGTTAGCTGGTGAACCGTTGAAGTCGTTGGTGCATGTCGATCGATTAAAGGCTGCCCATGGTAATACTCCCTCTTCTGCTTGGTACGATCCCACGTCTACTCGTAATAAATGGCGTAATGTGATGAAAAATGCTGGTCTCTCTGCTACTGTCCCTGTTGTTCCTCTCTCGGTTCCGTTGTCTGCTGACTTGACTAATTCCACTGATCCTATTGGCATTTATGAGCTCCCTGAAGATACCGAATCAACTCAAGATATACTCAGTGTTTGGTACAAGGAAAACAGACGGAATACTGTAAAAACTTTGTACGGATTTATTATCCAAATAATAAGAAAAAATAAGATAAGATCTCTAAACTCGACGAGAACAGATGGGGTATTTATATTAGTTTGATTGACCAGGGACCAAGGATTGTGACCATGATCTGTAGAGGACGAATAACGATAGAGGTAAGTGACCTTGATCTCTCAAGGACGAATGATGATAGCCATAAGTGACCATTTCTTTATTCTCTTGATTGTTCCCTGGACGTTGGATTATGCTATTGGACTTGTCTTGGATTTGACATTCATCCACGAATCGGATGATGTGATATGGAGGATAATTAACCGGGAAGAATGTGCTACACTATAAAAGATTTGGACGGACGAGATCTGCCTGAACTGATATTTGATCCGTCCAATCGTTTTTAAAAGATAGCCATCCAATCGAATTGAAGTGTTTTTGAGAAGTTGGAATGCCAAAGTTAATGTCAATACACGAAGGTTTGATTCGAATGCTGAAAGTGAGATATGTTGTTCATGAGGTTTTTTTTATATGTCTTTATACTGTTTAAAGTATAAACAAAGGATGTATAATGTACTTTACAGCTCTTCTACAATTTCTATTTGAATTTCGAAATAAAAATGCCAAATTGTGAGCTGTTCAAATGCTCCATCAATTTATTATGTCCATTTATATCACTAACTTGCCCGGACAGATTATTTATTTTTTGTTTATTTGTTTATTTTTTTCATTTTCCGAACATCCCCTCTTTTTCTCTTTCATTTCAGTAGGGACCATGTAAACAACAATAAGAGTCTAAGGATAATAAAACATACTAATAATTAATATGCCTAGTGTCAGTGATACGGCAACGAAACTGGAGCATCGAATTAGAGAACATCTGTCTGCACATATGGAATCACCCAATATCTACACATCGTTTGATTTACGGTCGAATATGCTTGGACAGTTATAGATTATGCACATTGGCTCCATGATGCATATAGAATCTCGTACGATATGATTGATAACAATACTCAAGATATCACTCGGTATATCCACAGTGTCGACTGCTCGTATACATTATTTTAATCAGCTGACCTATGGATGTTTGGGATACTGGTTGCTTACAATGGAACAACTAATGATTTACATTATGTGCATGATCGATGAATATGGACAGTGACAGTAAGTAGTTTTTATAGATTCTTTGAGTATGCGATTAAAGAATGTAATTATATAATTAGCTTGAATACACCAAAGGTTTGGTCCGATCAATTACTAGATCAGCAGTGATATAATAATCTGTATGGTCAATCCTTTCATGGGAATCACAGTAAAGAAAATGGCTCAACACTGGTAGTTTATACACAAGATAAATAGACTAGGTTAAATTATTTATATGTTGAGTAAAAGGTAATGTATTAATATATGTTTATTGTTGCATAGCTTATAAATTTTAATTGCTCATATTTATATTAGATGGAGTAATGAATGGATGAATGTACTGAACGAATCTATTAAATGATTTTGAAGAGAAAGCATATGGCATAGAAGGAGTGGAAATGGGGGGAAAAGATTATATATTGCGAAGCATACCACGGTTTAATGACATGTTGCGAGTGAAGGAGTTATAAGGCGATATGACACAGTAAGAATTGTTCGTAGGGGACTTAACAAGACCTACTTGTGCAGTGATCTGGAGAATGTCGATAATCCTATATATGGGTACCTCATCAGCTTCACGAAGTGTAACAATCGGAATGCATGGGTCATAGGTGGTGGTGGCGTGAGTTTTAACAACTTCGACAAATACGAGGTGGTGCTCCTGGTCGAAGTGATGGTGCGAGAAAAAAAAAAGAACAGTACCAACAAACCAAGAGATCGAGGCATTGTTTTTACGACTAAGAACAAACAATTAACACTTATTCAATTCAGATATGTGTAGACCTACTTTATATGACTGGAGTTGAACATAATTAGGTGGTTTCCTCTACGATATTCCTTGAGCTTCTTCCTGTTCATTGCTGAAGAGTACATTGTATTGTCAATCCACGCACGACCAGCAGTTTTGATTGTAAAATTGGTAATTGCATTTGTTCGAGGGTACCGGTGGTTGATGTAGAAGGTATGGAGCTTCTCGAGGATAGTAGTGTTCTCGACAGGGTAACCAAACAGTGCAGTCCCATTACTCGTATGACTCAAATCGTAAAGAACAATTGGCGACCATAGTTGGGGATAATTAAGCAGGTTGGAAGGGTGATTAATAAAAGTGGAATCATTATAAGGCTTGGGGGCAATGATATCCACTTCATCCTCAATGTCGACATAGTTACCGACATAGTTTCTCAGAGCCATTCTTTCCACCAGGTTAATTGCATTGGCCCCACTATTCACCTTACTCTTGATTAACTTTGAGAACTTGCCAATGGTTCGTTCTACTGGTCTGGTGCTATAACTTCTCATGGGCCCAAGACATTGAGTGATAAAAGGAATATGGTGCAGGTAATGGTTTACAGAAGTAAATACACTCTTCGATAATTTCTTCTGATGGATCTGGCTTCGAAGGTAGCTGTGCCATGTGTTGAAGTATCTGTATTAAATGATTATTAATATGATATTCCCTTTATGTAGTATCTGAACTTACCCTTCCATCTCAGATATCATTCCTTCTGTAATTGACCATTGTAGAGAAAGACTACAACCTTTAGCCAAAGCCAAGAGAGCATTACGAGCATTCTCATCACCAATGAATGGACAAACAAGAGTTGGAACGGCATACAGGAGGAAGTCGATATAATCAACCATCCTCGTACCTGCTGTCCGTGTGATGATGTCTTCCCAGCTACCTTGGAACGACACTGGGATAAAACATCTGGATCCAGACAGGCACTCACCGATCCTTGTCAAGTTTTCCTTTGATATCATGAAGGGATATCCATCCATGGTCTTGTTTCCATCATTGTCGATATAGAGAAATCTTGATGAGGGGGTTGCCGTAATCATTTCCAATACCAGCTTGGCAATACCACCACCGATTAAATGCATTTCATCCAGTGCAAAGAAAGAACCGCCAGAAAAGCTAGGTAGTTCTGCAAAAACAGAAGGTTGACTTAATCCATTAATCTATGAAGGGAAGATCAATACTACAGTTGTTTTTCAATTTGAACAAGGTACTTACTGGATCACCGTTTCTATAATCATGGAGGCTTCTCAAGGGTGCATTTGTATTTACGAAATACATTCCCCGGTTGTAGTTTTCCGGATGCTCTCCAACAACCAAGCACAACCTACACCCATCCCAGCTATTAGAACCGGAATGGTGCATCAACTCTTGAACACCGACGATGTCACCTATAGTATATATTAACAATTAGATTGATTAGAAAAGAATATAATTTTTTGTTACTCACCAGTTGCGGCCATCAGATGAACTCGAGCTCTGCACACCTCCACACCAGCTTTCTTTACGATCATACCCTTCGTGGACAGCGAGTGGATTTCTTGAACAAGAGGTTCGAGGAAGGAATCCAGATCAACAGGCTTGTTAGGAGCACCAAGAACTGCTAACTGAATCATATTACCATCTTCGTACCTGTTTTATATGGTGAGTAAAAATATGTATAAGTAGTAACAAGAGTGTCAATCATTACCTTTGTGAAGGATCTATGTTCAAAATGTTTATATGGAAGATAGTATACGTTCTGCTCCCTCTCTTCTGTGTCACGAAACCGTCGACAAACAACATCAAGAAAATGTCAATGACACCGGGAACATCTCCTATCAACTCTCTGTATGATCTCATAACTGATCCGTCATGAATATCAGTCATGACATTGTTAACATAATGACTTCTGTCCAGGGGGTATTGAAGCTCTTTACGTTTTTCATTATCAACCAACAAACCAGCAATTTGGCTTCCAACAGAGAGCATTTTAATAGTCGAAGATGGCTTTAATTCACCATTCACCACCTTGTACTTCTTAATGCCACAATGAAGACATACATCATCAGAACTAGAATTGTCACTTGCTTTAAACAACATGCAGCCCTGTTCACATGCATGATGTTCATGGCTTAGTATTGCCGATCTCTTCTTCATCAGCCTTTCAACAACATCGATTTGAGGAACAAATCCTTGAGTACCTATATAACCAAACAGAAGTAAGTAACCAATTCATGTTTTATAGAAAGAATGATAAACTAACCTGATTTGTTTTCTCTCAG
>JAIXMH010000118.1:0-33306 GCA_025528865.1 Pilobolus umbonatus
GAGTGTGGATCTTGTAGTAAGACTTTCGGCAAGTATGTACAGTACTATAATCACTTGAGAAGGCTTGAACATGTAGCAAAGATCTCATCGGTGACCGAAGACACTGTAATGGAAGATGTGTTAGCTCAAAGTAAGTATGAATATGATAACTGATACTATTTTATGATTGTATTATTAAAGGTTCTCCTGCTGACAATGTAACCACGAATGATGCTGGTTTGAGTACTGCCAAGATAATCAACTTGAAGAACATGGATGAGAATACATTCACCAAAAACGAATTGATTAGCATACAGCTCAATAACATTGTTGCCGAATTTGCAGCACCTCAGGAAATGCACAGACAGTTGGTTAGACTGATGAATGAATCAAGTAATAATATATGGGTAAATATAAACAATTGATATATACAGGTATAGATACTAACCATGCTCTCTTGATAAAAGACAATGGTGAGATACTTCATGGAGATGTTCTGGAGAGATTGTTGATTAAGAGGTCCGGCATGGAGAGCGACTTATACCATATATGCAAGAATGGTTGCATGCTGTTTGGTAGTGCAGATGTTTCGGCAATTGAAGATGAGTGCTGTTCCCACTGTGGTGAGGGAAGATACAAGACTGTTGGCGGTGTGAGTAAACCTGACAAAACTATAAAGATGTTGTCGATTGAACAACCGATTTCTGTTAGGTTGGGTAATGATGAAGTAAGAGAGATGATGAGATACCCATATAATAGAGAAGTACCTGTAGTGGGAGGCATGACAGATGTTTTTGATGGAAACGTTCTCAAGAGACACAGAGGAAGGATTGTAGATGAGCCTAACACCATAGATGTCTACATCACTCTCTTTGTAGTGGTTTTGCCAATCAAAAAAAAGGCAAAAAAACACTGACCATGTTCCATATCAACATCATGAATATCGATCATCTAAGAGGTAAGCTATACACTATGCGGATAATAGAATTCAAACTTAATATATATATAATAGAGCCGAAGGATCATCAATGATTCAAATAGCCATTTTACCTGGACCTAAAAAGCCTGCTGATTTAGATTCCTTTCTAAGACCATTGATAGACGAGTTGATAGAACTAAGTACTGCAGGAATAGTAGTAAGAAAAAGAGGCGCTAAAATTTGCAAGGCCAGAGTGCATTTGGTAATGGCTTCAGGAGACATTGTTGGAGTGACAGACTTGATACATCACGATGGGCATAATAGTCACCACTTGTGCAGGTATTGCATAGGCAGATCTGAGTCTCCACACCACTGCTCCCGTGGCAAGTATCTTTTAGACCACAAAGCACCCTTAAGAAAGACTAGAGATTTTGTTATTGGTGATGAAGTAGGTACTAATCAATTAAATTGAACATGGTTAATAACAGTATAGTATAGGTTCATGGTATCAACAAACCATCTGTTTTCTCCCGCCTTCCAAACTTCAATGGTCCACTCTTTTTTGGTCTCGACGAACTACATTTGCTGGGAGGAGTTACCAAGTTGATCTTCCAGATGATAACAGTCGATGCAAAGCCTATTACCAGAACATCCAGCATTTTCTTCTACACAGATGACAAGAATAAGAAGATCACAGAAGATTATCCTTTCTTTATTCCGGAGCAGAAGTTGGCCAAGATTGGTGAAGCAATAACCAAATCAAGACCATACATCCCTACATCCTTCCAAGGCAGCTGGGATGACTTATTCAGAAGTGTAGAGGGTGCCAGAATGGTGGATTGGTTGGACTTCTTGCTGTACATAGTCCCCACTCTTGTATGTCCGGAAATAAAAACTGTAGAAGCTCAAGATGCTTTATACGCCTTGTCGAGAGGATGTGGAATAGCCCTGCAGTGGAATATTGATACGAGTATGATCCGGGAGATGGAGAAGTAAGTGATTCCATTAAAAACTAGTACTAGTTAATTAACTTCCATATTATATATAGATGTTTTGCTGATTGGCACACTTAACTGAAAGTAGAAATCGATGCAAGAAGGCTTTCAAAAAGTGTGTTCAAGCCAGTCAACCACTATCTCCATCATATTCCCTATGTTATACGTAATTTCGGGCCAATGCGTGCATACAGCACCAGGCCAATTGAAAGAACAATTGGTAGATTTTCCAAGTTGATTAAATCAAAGCTTGACAGTGGAACGAATGCAAGCAACCTAATAGAAAAAGTTGCCGTAAATGAATATGTGAAAATTGCAACTTCTAAGAATGTTCTGTGCAATATTGACCCCAAGCCCTACAGTATTTCATCATTTATAGAGTGTCCTTCTGGTGTACCTGGTTCTCACCAATTGTGGTCACCCATATCAGAAATAATCAGCTTGAACAATCCTACAACCAATTTTTCTCAGTTCTCTGATCGACCGATAACCAATTTAACAATCACCAATGCATTAAACAACTATTATAAAAGATTACTACCTGGCACTGCTCAACATATAACTAATCCTGAAATCATAATTGCTGGTCGTGCTTGGTTAAACAATAACATCTTCTCTTCTAGTTACAATAAAATCTATGTTAACCAGCACCGTAGAGGCAATCACTATATCATGTTTGACACACCTGCTATAAAGTAGGTAATGATCCTCCTATGTGTTGCATCTACTCATATTTTCCCATTAATAGTAATCGTAATATTGTGAAACAGCATTGGTTTGTCGGATCAACTGTTTTCTTTTTCTCACACACACATAACATTATAGACCGACACCTTGTTCTCGTCGAGTTAGCCAAGCAAAATACAACATACCCTTTCAAAGACAACATCCCACTAGTCAAGCTGTTTGCCAGCAATATCAACGCATCATATGCAATCATCAGCATCGAACAAATAACAGCCCAAGTTGGCCTTATAAAAACAACAGAGAACTCCAACACAAGTGAAAATAACACCTATAAGGTCGTCTCTCCATACACTATTTTCAACACTGAAAAAAAGAGCAATGTTGGTAAAATTCAGATCTTCCGTTGAAACATTGTTCTTTATTTTACTATCTTCTTCTCTTATTAATACATATATTCTATCATTTTCTTTTATTTACTTGACTTTTATTCTTACCCTATATCTATATCCCCTTTATCAACTGTAATAATAAATATTTATTACATCTACAGTCTACTGTCTACTGTCTACTGTCTACTGTCTACTGTCTACATTGTGTATGTCTTCATGCTGTGTTCATGTATTGTAATGTGTGTATATTAAGTGTAATGACATGACATTGTTTTGTCTATTTTATATGGTGAAAGGAATAAAGATAATAATAAAAAGGGGTGGGTCCTATTCAAAATAAATTATCCTGTTTTCAATCCCCGAAAATTAACTTCAGGGCATAAATCATTAACGGACACTCGATAATTAAATCCTGCTAAAAAAATAGCTAAGAATAATCGAAATAGGAATGTCCATAGCACTGTCAATTTTAAAATTAAGACAGCACTCCCAAGCATAAAAATATGTAGAATTACTACATCTATCATCCAATACCAAAAAGAGTGAAATATTATGTAGTTTTGATCTTTCATTCGATTCCTCTAATTCTGACTCATATTTTTAATGAATATGATTGGCTGGAATAATCTGATTGATGTTATAATGTTAACCATTAACATAAACCGATAATATTTATAGTATAGTGGGTGTATGATGGTGCTTAGGACTGACTACCCAGCTTTGGACCATAGTGAGCTCCTCTGCCGTAACCACTGATCAGGAGAAACTGGAAAGGTTCAATGTTCGCTACAACAAGTTGAGCGATGAAATCGCTGAACATCTCTTCTCTGGTTCTGACTTGGAGAATAACCAAGACTACTTAGTCTTAATGAAGAGATTAACTGGTGTCTGTGTCATCAGGGATCAATTGATCAAGATCACGGATGAGGCTGTCTTGTTTAAAGTACTTCAAGATAATACCCTTGTGACTCCTACTATGAGCAACAATAGTATTGTCTCTAAGAATAAGCATCTCATTAATAAGAATGATTTGCCGATTTTCAACATCGACCCTTTGTTAGAGCTTTCTAACAAGGCTAAGAGGCTTGCCTCAGGTGCTGAAAGTAAGTTCGATATCTTTGTGCGTAGTTTTGAGAGAATAATTCTTGAAAACAAAGTTGATATTGGCTTACATTGGTTGAAGAATCTTGAGGTTTCATTTGAAACAAATCATTATAAATGGTTCACAACCAATATCAAGTCACCCTCTGTTAAACGTAAGGGTAAAATGTCATGGAAGGAAGTTGTAACTATAATGAGCAACCGGTTTGACATGGCTAGTAACAATAATTTGGCTGAGTGGCATTATTTGCTTCTCAACTTTAAGTATCTTAATGGTGACACCTTTAATGAATCGCTCTACAGATTCAAGGAATATCTCGCTGGTACCCAGTGTGACACCACCAATAACCCCCTATACGGTTATAATTTCATCAATGGATTCCATGCCACATTCAAGGCAAAGATCATTGAATTGTTCCAGAACATAATGAGGTTTAATAACACAGTGACCGTTGACGTTAGTCAAAGTCTTTGGAATAACCAGAACCCCATTTTCTCGAACTATGTACCGTGTGACTTTGAGGATTTTGAAAAAGTACTTTCAAACAACATGATGGCGTTAGAGGCAGAACTAAAGGCGTACAATAGTACAATTGCCAAGCGTCCCACCTCATCTTCATCAACCAGTGGAAACTTGAACATTAGTTCAAAGAAGACTAGAAAAGACACTAGTCATTCTACCTCTTCTCCTGCTGATAACACTTTAGCACCTAACTATCAGGAGCGAGAGTTGTTACGCAAAGCTGGAAAGTGTACTTTCTGCCGTGGGTCCTTTGACGATGCTCACAGATTGGAATGCCAACCCTACATTGAGTTCTTTAGAAACAAGGCGGCAAAAAAAAATGTAAGTTTACCCGCTACATCTATTTCTAGTAGCTATCCTATCCTGATTAATAGTATCGAAGTCCTTAATAACCAAGATACTATTATGAATGATAATAGTGAGAGTATTACCTTTATTAATAACAATACTAACTCCAATTCTCTTTCTTGTTGCCCCTATTAGCAACAACTGTTGTAAAAGACACATATGAGAATCAACCAAAGTAGGAGTTGGGATAGGTAAACCCTCGAGTGAACCTTCTGTATTGTAATACATTATACCTCACATGTAGATCAGATACTCAAATACTACTAATCATACTCATACACAATATGGATAATGTCTTTATTGATTTATAAATTATATTACCATTGAGCATGTTCAATACATATACCTGCTCCATCTTTATTCATTCCCAGAAACCAATAATCACTTACCTAATTAGGATTATCCAGAATTAAACTTCGTTGATCTGGGATTCCAATAAGCGGGTATCGTTCTCTTAAATCTGTCATTTGAAATAGATCATTCAACCAGGACCCGTGGATTATGATGAATAAAGTATACTCGGGATAATCCAGGTTGCTATGAAACATTACCAAGGATTAACTCTGAATCCAACATGAAGAAGTATTCCCATAATTATCATAATCATTTACCCTGTTACCTTTACACTATGAAAGATTTGGACGACTAATAACGGACAGAACGACTGATTTAGGCGGAATAGTCCGACTTTTCAGGACGTATACGAATCTAACGATTTAACGGACGGGATGTTATCAGTCGTAATATTCGGACCGGCCATTTTTAATCACGTGACATTAACTCGGACGAAAGATTCATATATACAGTCTCTATTGGATACATGCTCATCATATCCACAGTTACTATTGGACAGATACATATCATAAATCGTCATATAGACGTTGTTATTTTGGTTATTATTGTATGTAATGCATATCAAATGTATTTTATTATAAATAGAATAAACTATTGCACTGAAGAAAGCTATTGTAATGAATATAAAACTGGTTATTTCACCTATGGAATCCCCATAGAGTATAAGAAGCATTGTGACCATTGTATGTTGAGAGAGATAGAGATAGATGGGGAGAAAAAGCATTGTATGTTTTATCAGATAGAGATGGCAGGCAGTGTACATTGTGACAGAGAGGAATAAAGGTATTCATAATTGATTATACTATATGATAAAGAAGTTGTATTAGTAAACAGCATATATAGACAACACGGCATCTACTTACATCTAATCTTTTTAGTTATAGCTACCCACCTAATAGAGAAAACACATTTAGCATGCTGTATACCAGACAACATATAAAATTCATACCACAAACAAGAAAGCATCATATACAGTAGTTACTGGGTTACATAGCATAAAACTAAAGATAGAAATAGTATGAGTAATTGTATCGTCTGTATTTTATTTCATGTACTTACATATGTTATTCATACTGAAGATAGGACACCTATCAGCAAAGGGAAGTTAATTTCATGTATTTTTATGACATGGAGTAAGTTACATACCATACATGAGATATCCAGTTGATGATAAAGGTAGAGGAATGTTGCTGGGCTGTTAATGGATGCACTATCAATAGATAAGAGTGTAAGTATTGAGTTCATTATATGTTGTATCTGTTACTTACAACTTCTTGATTTAAAGTAAGATATCTAATAAGAGAAAGTCAGTCTACTCCACAACATGGTCATCATACAATCATAAGTACCAGAGCAACACCTATTCATACATCATAGGAGACAACACAAGGTACTTTATCGTGGAGAGTATCAATAACAGATAATAGAACTAGGAGTATGATAATAAAGAATTACTCTTGGGTATATTACTATACACTTTGACCGAGAACACCATAAAACAAGCAACATAGAGAGCAGAATACAGACAACCCTTAAACCAAAACTGAGTAACAGATATACCAGAATATAAGCATTATAAATAATCAAAAAGAGCATTCCAGATAGATAACCAATGAAGAGAATACACTAGTAGAAGAATAGAGGATACATCACAAAGAGAGATAAGGAAAGGCAAAATATAAATATTCAGAGAGACACCAGAAGGAATGAGAGTAACAGTCAGAAAGAGTATATACTGATCTTGGTAGATATAAGTAGAGCTCCTTGTTTGACTACATAGAAGAGTCTCTATTTAT
The DNA here is from genome assembly GCA_025528865.1 of Pilobolus umbonatus. NCBI lineage: Eukaryota > Fungi > Mucoromycota > Mucoromycetes > Mucorales > Pilobolaceae > Pilobolus > Pilobolus umbonatus. The sequence goes on from JAIXMH010000118.1 coordinate 7,092, forward strand.
ACTATGTGTTAGTACATTTTATCGTAATATTGATTGAGAGGATTTGTTACCTATATTTCTGTCATGTCGAAGATGAAGGTCATTACCTTCATTCCATCTACTACATAGGCACCTTAATTAAAGTCTTTATTATGTTCAAGAATAGTCATTATTAGATATACGAAGAAAGAGAAGACGGAAAGAAAAGAATAAAAAAGAACTTTGCAAGGGTGGTATTATTATACTCCGTCCCAAAAGCATCTATTTGTATATTGTAGAATATCGTATTACCCACTTGAAGGCAATCAATCAAGATAAAGATAGCATATAACTGTGCTGAAATAGTATTACCAATCACTATGTATAATCTTATATATTTAGTCAGCCATCAACAGCTTCCTCGCTATAGAAATACATCCGTGATACAGCAATTTCATTAAACATGACTATCCAGATTATATACAGATAAAAAATTAAAATAAACACCTCAGTAAGTTATTGGAACTTCACAGATTGTTGAATACCATCACTTGGACTCTATCAATCCCAATCAGTTATATATATGATTAGCTCTAAAAGAACAACCCCTTCTGTCTCAGATGAATGATGTACACAGTCCACAACCAAAGTGTCTATCCAATACAAACTCTAGTATGCTCAACGAAGATTCAGAAGATAGCTATCAAGTCGACAAGTAACAGCATGTATACTGATAAGGTGTACCGCGAGTGCCCATTATGATATTGTATGTTCAGGTCAATTATTGATGTTGCTCAATGGTAATCCATTTCGATCATCGTGTATCAGAGTGTGAAGTCAATATTAGATCTATTATCATTAATCAGTATTTGAAAGATAGACGGGCATAAACAGGTTTTTATCATCCATACCATTAAGTTGTACTGCTATTCAAGGGTGAGAAATTGCATGCCCAGTCTACGTTTTGCTGTTACAGGGTGTGAATCCAGATTAATTATAGTATGCCAAATTACATTATATATCTTTCCATGATCCTCTGACAACACTCAAGAGAGATAGATGAATAACAGGCTATTTTGTATGTGTATACGAAGAGTATATATAACACTGGCTCAAATATTGTAAGGCAACAGTAATTTCATATGGTATCCATACCTCTATGGATAACCAGTCTTTATCCACATTCTATGCACATTGATCTTATTTACATCAGCACTATCACTTATCTGCCTTAATAGCCATTACTTACAAGTAAAGTTTAATCGCACCATATTATGTACTGTTATTCCATAGCTGTTTATACTGTTTATCAACAAGTGTCTGATAATGCTCTATATCCCAACCTTCGATATACTATGTCAACATATGAGTCAGCAATTAATCGTATTAAATATTCTGTTGTTATTTTAATATACCTCATATAAACAACATACTGTCCTCATTCCACCTGATTCCATCCTGCATCACTGTGTACTTTTTGATCTTTACAGGGTGCACTTGTATTTAGTTGTTCCTACATTAACTGCATTCACACTCTGACTAATTATATCGACGTACTCCATCGTTGTCTATGGTCAGCTCTCCTGATGGGTGAACTGTGATGTTCGACATTCCCAACACTGGCACACTAGAATTATATATGTGTGATTTGGTTTATTTATTGTTTTATCCTCATCTTTTATCTATTTGTTTACCTTGAGTTATTACATATATCCATTTCAACTGTATCTTATCAGTCTAATGAACAACTGCTCTCCATACTCATTCAACACCATCAGACACCACATCACTATGGATATTATCAGCTCACCTGAATATTATTGTTATTGTGTACAGTTCTTACTTTTTGTTTATATTCTCATATTGTTGTCATATTCTGTGTGTGATATACCCTACGTCGAAGTACAGTATATCTGATGACTGTGCATTCCATGTATACATCCCCATCACAGGCACTAGGTCTATTCGTTACTAGTATATGTTATTGTCCTTCGATTCTTATTGTTGTTTAAATGGTCCCTACTGAAGTGAAAGTGAAAAAGAGGGGATATTCGGAAATTGAAAAAATAAATAATCTGTCCGGGCAAGTTAGTGATATAAATGGACATAATAAATTGATGGAGCATTAGAACAGCTCACAATTTGGCATTTTCTATTTCGAAATTGAAATACAAATTGTAAAAAAGCTATAAAATACATTATACATCCATTTTTTATACTTTAAACAATACTATGACATATAAAAGAACCTCATGAACAACATATCTCATTTTCAGCATTCGAATCAAAACTTCGTTTATTGACATTAACTTTGTCATTTCAACTGCTGAAAAACAATACAATTCAATTGGCTGGCTACCTTTAAAAAGCCCTAAGACGACTGAACCAGTCAGCCTGGCTGTTATTTGGCGTCCAAATCTTTTATAGTGTACCCGTATAGCTTGTAGAAAACATATAAATAGTCGTGTTGCTTTGTCATGATAAAGAGGATCTTTCAAATAACTAAATAAACCGTTACAAAGTTTTTAAGTTATTTTTCTTCGTCTTATACATTTTTACTCGTAATTACTTCAACAACAATGATTCCGATCAAGAATCTGAAGATGAATTTGATGCTGCAATGATGATAATTGATGCAGACATTTTAAATAATGATCATGATAATAATGATGATTGTTGTATTCTTGTTTCGTTAAATTTATAAAGCTTTATAAAGTATTTTAGAACCCTTTTTATTGGAGAAATAGAATCCAAACTAAAAGTCAAGTCATCAAAGTGGATGGGGAAAGCAGAGGGTATTTATATAATTTTGAAATGGGAGAATACGTGAATAGAACTTTCGGTGTAAACCGTAGACAGAGAGTACCAGCCAATGAGAGTGGTTATCATATATTAGAATGAAACCTCTAGCTGGATGAAGTGGATAAGAGCATAGCAGAATAAGATGGTAGATGATTGTGGATTCAGTAGATTGATCATTGCCTAATTAGAGTTTGAGATGTGTCATAATAGTGGATGAATTCTTAACAGCGTTCCTTTCGATATAGGATACAGTCTGACTTTAGAATCTACATGCCTGATCACAACATTATCCTCCCCCAGACTTGACATAGTCAATCGACCTGATCCATCAAAGTGATCAGCATGCTTAGTTGATTTAATTTCTAGGTATAGTTTTCGGAATTGTTCCGGTTGATCTCCGATAGAGGTAGCTGCAGTCACTCAGTGTTTCTGATCTGATCTTAATCTATTGCTTCTTCTTATAGCAGGACTAGATTTATCTATTTCTGTCTTTGTTTGTTCACTTTTCTTCTGTCTCTTATTCAATGGACCGTATGGTTGAAAGCGTTTCCCAGGCTTGTGTTTCAATTGCTGAGCATCAAGCAGGGACTGTCTTTCCTCTTTCAATTTCTTTATTTTCTGTACTTTTTCCCAGTACTTGCTTATTGCAATGTTTGGTGTGCTGAATGTACTGGCTTTCTGCCATGTGTTTTCTCGTTCGCCATAACCTTTCCACTTTACCAGATACTCTCTCTTTCCTGGACCGCCTCTATGATCCCTTATGTCCTCAACTTCAAATAACTCATCTTCAATAGCAGTCTCGTCAATTGAGATCTCCTTAAGTTCAGAGGGTACATAGTCACGATGCAACAGTTCATTTTCCTCGTTACGTAAAACATAGGAACCACCTTGAGTCTTCCTTTCAACAGTATAAGGACCTTCATATAAGTGTGATAACTTGGAAGATCTACCAGCAGATAGTCTTACCATAACAGGAGTACCATTTGGTATATCAACAATGACATTATGCTTGTCGAATCTTTTTGCTTGTTCCTCCGCTAACCTTCGAGTTCTTTCTTGGATAGCTGGGAATACAACTGTAGCCATTTTCTCTGTTCTCTCCAGCAGTTCTTGTATAGATACAGGTCTGGTAGGAAGTGATTTGGCTATCTCTGGATCACTATAGTCCTGGAATTCATTTAGTCGTCTAGCATACATCAGTGAAAATGGAGAACTTTTTCTTCTATGCCTAATCTTATAGTTGGTAGCGAGTTGAACCATGGGTAGTAAACTATCCCAGTCTCGTCCATTAGAATCAACCATCTTTCTTACTGAGTTGAGTATAGTCTTTACAGCACTCTCACTGGCTCCATTACCACGGGGATGAAATGCTGTGCTACATCTACGATCTATACCTAGTTGTTCAGTGATCTGATACAACAGGCTATTCTTAAATTCTCGACCATTGTCACTTTGAATGACTTTGGGTAACCCATAGTCTCCGAATATCTTAATTAATTCTTTAGCTACGGTATCACTCTGTTTGTTAGGGATTGGACGTACGATAATATATCTGGTGCATATGTCAATTATTACTAATGCATACACATTGGCATTTGCTGTAGGTGGAAGTGGACCAAATAGATCCATACCAATCTGGTCAAATGGTAGAAATGCCATGACATTGGTTAGACTGTGGTAACCCTTTCGTACAACATTGTGCTTAGCACATTCGATACATGTTTTAACTGTCTCGACTGCATCTTTATATATATTATTCCAATGTACTCCTTTCTCATGTAGTTGTTCAACTATACTTGTACTTCCAAAGTGGCCAAATGTATGTGCATCTCTGAGTATCTGTGCTCTTTCACCTTCAGGTGGAGTCATATAGTCAGTAGTAGGATTACGTTTCTCCAAGTTGTCTACCATTTTGATAGCAAGAACGTTTAGTTTATTATCCAAACTGTACCGAGGTTTACCCTTGTGTCCAGTACTACTCTTTCTATTCCTAAATCCAGAAACATCCTCCCCCAGCGTCTTTTCATCCTCTAAAGGTGGATAAGCGCGGCTAAGTACATCTGGTAACTGGTTTAGATAACCAACAATGTGGACTACATCAAAGTTGAAATCAAGAAGTGTTTCAATCCAACCAATCATCATAGGATTAGCAAATTTTTGTGTATGAAGGTAAACGAGAGCCTGATGATCAGTGCGCAATTCAAATTTCGTGCCCCAAAGGATCTCTCTGAAACGTTGTAAGCCAAACACTACAGCATACAATTCACGTTTAGTGGTGCTCCATCTTCTTTGTGAAGGTGAGAGTGATTTGGAGGAAAATGCAACGTGTAATGTTCTACCGTGCTCGTCACGTTAAGTAAGGACTGCTGCAATTCCATATTGGGAAGCATCAGTAGCCACATAAAATTTTTTCTCAAAGTCCGGTGCATGCAACAGAGCTTTCGATTTAAGAATCTCTTTTATTGCCATCAAGGCTTTTTCTTCCTTTTCTCCCCATTTTTGAGCCACATTAGGGTCATTTCTTAGTCTGTCTATGGGAGCAGCTAATCTGGAGATGAGAGGTATGTATTCACGCATGTAGGAGATGATACCCATCAACTTCATAGCGTCTTTATTGTTTCGAGGAGTTGGCCAGTAGTCGATATTAGTCAAACGACGCGGATCGATCTTCGTAATCCCACCACTCTGAACAACAAATCCCAGCAGATAAATCGATCTTTGGAACCAACTGCATTTCTTGGTGTTGATCTTCAAGTTAACCGAAGTCAATCGATCAATAACCAGCTTAACATTCTCGGCTATGTTTTTAGCTGTACCATAAATAACACAGTCATCGACATAAGTCTCGACAAAGTTGAAATCTTCAAAGATAATTTTCATTACCTTGCAAAAGATAGCAGTAACAGTCTTCAGTCCAAAACAACAACCTTGGAAAGTGTATGTTTGATTATTGAACTGGAAGGACAGTTTATGTTGATCTTCAGGTGCAACAAGAAAACTATTGTATGCATTCTTCAAGTCAATCTTAGCAAATACTTCACCCCCTCGTAAGTTGTCAAATATAGATCGAATCTTAGTTAAAGGAAATACGACATCGGGAATCAATTGATTGATACCTCGTACATCTAAACAAGTACGATAAGAAGTGATCTCATTGTTCTCATCTTTCTTAGGGACAAGTAATAGTGGACTATTGAATGATGTATTGGATCTGAACTTGACAATAGTGCCATTAGCCAGCCACTCATTTATTTGCTTCTCGAGCTCAGGTAACTGCCTATGAGGTATACCATATTGCTTCTTGAATGAACTAGCACCTTCTTTCATGGGTAAGGTTACTATGGATTCAGGGACAGTACAGAATGTACCAACAGGGATGTTTTGATTACGATCAATAGCCCCTTGAATGTGTTTCATAAACTGTTCTTGTTGTTTAAGAGTTCCGTAGGGTGAGTCACTGGGCTTCATGGAATCATCAGTATCAAAGTTAGCATTCTGGAATTGAATGTCTTCTTTAACATTAGAGGAATAACTATCTTCATCTCCAGTCCATTTATATGCTACTCCTGTGAGTGCAATATTCATTTTGTATAAAATATCCTCACCAAGTAAGACATCAAATTGATCAGAAGTGCATTGGTTAAAGTCAACAACTTCGAAGGTATGTTGGAAAGCAATGTTATTAATATATGTCAAAGTCAATGGATCTGTTTTTCCTAAGCGAGCACACTCCTTATTTAAAAAGTTCAATTTTCCTTTTACAAAATTAATTTTATTCAATTTTAAGTTTTTTAATAAACTATGTCTATTTATACACGAGATCTCACTGCCTGTGTCTATCTTGGCTATCAACTTCTTGCCCTCTAATAAGATAGGTGTCAAAAGATTGAATGGTTTAGATTTAGTACATGGTTTATTATTTTTGGTTATGTTATGTATGGACTTACAATCGTAGGAGGTGCTTTCAACTTCCTCCAGTTCCATGTCAATGTCCTTGTCTTCTTGCTCAAGACGGATGGTCTGGAGTCTGGCCTCCTCGGCAAGCTCTTCATCAACATTGATGGCCTCAATCCTGGCAGCAGCTTGTTCTTGAGTCACTCGGCTCTCTTCAAGTCTTCTGGCTTCAGCAGCCTCCACACGGTCTGTCTCCTGTACACTCAAGGCATACACATTTCTTGCCTCTGTGGCTGCGGCTTTCTTTGCCATGGCATCACGGTATTGCTGGCAACGGTGATCTTTGTTCCAGTCACCACTGCAAAAATGACACTTAGGTGTGACGGTATTACTACCCGACGCCCTACCTGCCACAATGGGACTACTTTTGTTACCAAAGTAAGAGCCCCTAGTATCATTGGCTACGCCCTTACCCTTCCAAGTCTTACATTCAGCCTCTGAGTGATTAGCATTAACTCCTCCACGCTTTCTACATCCAGTGGTGGAGCTAGAAGTCTCATTGCTTCTAGTCTACTTGATACTAGGTATCCCACGTTCAGTACCACCACCCAAAGTCCGTTTGCTAGCTTGGCTAGTACTTACATGCATATCATGGTATAATGACGACCGATCCCCCATTATATCTCTAGCCGCATTGGACAACTCCTCAATCGAACTATAACCCCCTTAGGTTTAAGAGCACCCCAACTATAGTTACAGTTACGTTGAACCTCACTAGTCATTGAAAATCTATACTTACGAGCGAGCATGCTATCTTTCTTGTCCAAATTAGCTTCACGAAGAGCATTAAGGAATTTAGTAGTATACTCAAGTACAGTTTCCTTAGGGCCCATATACATGTCAAATACCTTTTTTTCCGCAGTGATCAACCCCTCTTGGCTCGAAAACCGCTCTTCGAACATCTGTCTGGCAGCCTTCCAACTCTTACAGACTGCTTTCAACTCAGCTTCTACCCAAAGATCATGGTCATAGGATACTGCCAAAGGCAAGTATCTGAGCCATGCTTCGTTAATGTCAGCACCCGAGGCAAAAATCACCTTTTCAAAGGATCTCAGAAAGTGTTCAACCGAATCATAGCTTTGCTCACCCACGAAAGGTAAGATGCTCATCGATTTAAGCTGAAACTTAGGTATATCATTCTTTTGAATGAGTACACTCAGAGGTTCCTTAGCAGATACATGGCTAACAATAGTCTCATCACCCAAAAAAGCCTTTAACTGGGTCTTATAATTGGTTAAAGCGATGAATCGCTCATTCGTAGTGACAGGATCATCATTTGTCATCAACGCAATACGATACGCTTTTTGACTTGCAGTGATTCGCCCCTTCAAAATCGCAATCATATCTTGATGAAGACCTTCTTCATCTTCTCCCTCTCCTACCAAGATTGCAGTATAAGCTGAATCTTCTCCGGCAGTGTTTTCATTGGTTTGTTCTTCCATCTCTACATCGATAGATTTGGGAACTTCGTTTTGAATAGATTTAGTCATATTTAGAGTTATGCGGGAACTTAAAATAAAAAATGTTGTATTCTTGTTTCGTTAAATTTATAAAGCTTTAAAAAGTATTTTAGAACCCTTTTTATTGGAGAAATAGAATCCAAACTAAAAGTCAAGTCATCAAAGTGGATGGGGAAAGCAGAGGGTATTTATATACTTTTGAAATGGGAGAATACGTGAATAGAACTTTCGATGTAAACCGTAGACAGAGAGTACCAGCCAATGAGAGTGGTTATCATATATTAGAATGAAACCTCTAGCTGGATGAAGTGGATAAGAGCATAGCAGAATAAGATGGTAGATGATTGTGGATTCAGTAGATTGATCATTGCCTAATTAGAGTTTGAGATGTGTCATAATAGTGGATGAATTCTTAACAGCGTTCCTTTCGATATAGGATACAGTCTGACTTTAGAATCTACATGCCTGATCACAACAATGATCATAATAATAAAAACATATTTGCCATTAAAAAGTTGCGTAACCGGGATATTGGTGAAATTAACAATGAGTTTGCTTCTAATAATGTAGCTTACTCTCCTGTTACACCTATTATACTCAATGATATTAAGACTACTGGTATCATTGATACTGGTGCTAATGTCTCTGCTATAAGTAAAAGCTTTGCCATTAAACACAACATTAAGTTCCACTCTGTTCCCGGATCACTTGTTATAGCCGATGGTACTTTAGTACCTCGTAAGAAAACTGTAGAGTGTTTGTCTGTGGAATATGATGGAATTAATCACATTATTCAACATAAATTTGATATTTTGGATAACGATAAGGTTACTAACACCGAAAAGATCCTCATGGGCTCCGATCTATTACCCAAATTATCAATTTATTTAAATAACGTGGCCTTTAAATATAAAGGCAGTGCCAAACAACAGGATGATTCTATTAATGACTCAAGGTATGAACCAAATGTATCATTAGCCGGTACAGAAAAAGAACAAAAGGCATTTACTATGGCACTATAACCATATGTTGATTCTAATAAGAATCTTAGTAAACATGAACTATGTAATGTTCCAGATGCTGTTCTTCATCTTCCTACTCCTCCTGATGTTGTAATTAAAATAAGACAATATTCAATTCCATATACAGTACAACCTAAGGTTATGGAAATTGTTAATGAATGGCTAAATTATGGTATCATCATTCCAGCTAAATCTTCTGCATGGAACTTGCCAATAACGGTAGTTCAGAAGAAGAATCTAGATGGTTCAAAGACTGATAAGATTCGTGTTAGTTTAGACCCTAGAATGCTAAACAAACATTTACCTGTCCTATCAATGGCTTTACCATTATTACCATCCATATTTCAGAATATGACAAATGCTAAAGTATTTACGACACTAGATCTTAAATCTGCATTTAATCAGTTTCCTGTTAATGAGGCTGATAGACATAAAACAACATTTACTGCTCCTGATGGGTTGCAATATATGTTCAAAGGCGCTCCATTTGGAATATCAAGCATTAGTCAGCTATTCCAAAGGGTAATGTCTACATTATTCAAAGATCTGTCCTACGTTGATTGCTTTGTAGATGATGTATGCATACATAGCCTAACTATGAAAGCTCACTTCTTTCATGTTAAGAATGTGATTGAGATACTTACTAAAGCTAATCTCAGGCTTAATTTTGATAAATGCTTTTTCGCTAGATCAGCTGTTTATCTACTTGGTTATTCTATATCTGCAGAAGGCAAAAGAGTTGACTGCAGAAAATTAACCAATATCATGGAATGGCCTCAACCAGAAACTTCCAAACAAATAATAAGTTTCTTGGGTGTGGTGAACTTCTTTCGTGATCATGTTCCAAATGCTGCCCTATTAATGGGACCGTTAGACAATCTAAGAAAACATGATGATCTTAAAATTGAACCACTTGTTTGGACTGATGTACATCTAGTGCACTTTGACTCTATTAAGAAAGTCTTAGCATCGGATGTATGTTTAAGTCACCCAGATCTGTCTCACCATTTCAGCATAGCTACTGATGCATCTGATTATAGCATAGGCTGTTGTTTATATCAAGAGTTTATTGTTACAGACAAAATTAGTGGTGAAACCTCTAAGGTTATTAAATACATTGGTTTCATGGCTAGGGCTTTATCTAAGTCTGAAAAGCTATATAGTATAACTATGAGAGAACTCTTAGGAGTTATATATGCTCTCAAACAATTCCATAAGTTTTTATAGGGTACTCAGTTCACACTGTATACGTATCACAAAGCACCATGTTATATACATAGTCAAAAGAATGCAAATACTATGCGCATTAAATGGCTTGATACACTCCTTGATTACAATTTTACGGTTGTACATATTAAAGGATTAGACAATGTGATCAGTGATCGTTTGTCCGGGTATTTTCCTCCTCGGAATAATGAAGAAGAGGAAATCAAAACGAAAAAGAAACTGAGAACTATCTCATTATCTATCGCTGGTGATAATAGGGCACATTCTGATGATATTAACCTCATCAGGAAAACGAAGTCTACTCCTATTACCCAAAATAATGTTATCCATGAAGCTTTTCATGATAACACCTACAACAATGCCAAGTTATTCTATGTACAAAGTGCTCAAACACTTCATAATGACTATATTATTCCTCCAAAGAGTGAGCGAAAGGCATTGTTGGATGATGCACATCATCAAATAGGTCACTATGGCGCAGAACAGACAGTGAAAAGACTTCATTTAGAAGGAATTCACTGGCCCAATCTAATAAATTCTGCTGTCGACCATGTCAAAGACATAATATTACTAAAAGAGGATACCATGCATCTCGGCCTATCTATAGCTACTATGTAGGAGATCATTATGCTATTGATCTTGGTGGTCCTATTACCTCAGAACCTACTGCTAGAGGTAATAAATACTTTATGGTCGTAGTAGATGTATGCACTAGGTTTACCATGCTTAGAGCATTACCTAATAAAGAAGCAATAACCATTAGAGATGCTTTAGTTGAATATTTCAGCATAGTTGGCTACCCAACCCGTTTACAGTCTGATAATGGTACTGAATTCAAGAATACTTTGATGGCAGAACTTGCTGATGCTATGGGTATTGATAATATGTTTATAACTCCCTTGCACGCATCTGCCAATGGACTCAGTGAACGTAAAGTGCAAGAGGTAAAAAAACTTCTCTCCAAAGCCACTAATGGCACTGCACATGAATGGGATGCTTGCTTAGCTAATGTACAGTTAGCAATGAATAACAGAATATCTAAAAGGTTGAATACAACACCCTTCTCGTTGATGTTTGCTAAAAAAATGAACGATGTTCATGGCTTCAAATCCGATAAAGAAAGATTTGACGGCACTAGTAATAAAGGATCTCCAAGAATGTCACATGAGGAACTCATGAAACGCATTGACTACATGCGTGACATTGTATTTCTTGCCATCAATGATAGAATGGATGAACAAATAGAACTTGAGAAAGCAAGGTTTAATAGTAGACATAAAATTGTCGAGTACACTCCAGGTACCCACGTCATGGTCCGTATTCCTAATAAGGAAGGACAATTAAATGATGTGTTTGAAGGTCCTTATACTGTTATTCGTAAAAATCAAGGTATCGCTTATGTTCTTCGTGACCAAACCGGTGAAATAATGCCACGTAACTACACATCAGTAGAACTCAAATCTGTACTAACAGATGATATAATTGAGTTGGATGATGAAGGTAATGAAATAGCTAGCTTTGAAGTTGAAGCTATTCTCAAGCACCGAGGATCCCTATTAAAACGTGAATATCTAATTCGATAGAAAAATTACAGTAGTGAATAGGATTTATGGGTTCCTGCTAATAGAATCAATGCTACTAAGTTATTGAGATCCTATTGTAAGAATGTTGGTATTGAATACAAAGCAAAGAAGAATACTATTATTACGAATTCTCCCACTTCATCCAAATCATTGAAGGCAAACATGCCTGGAACCATTAGTAACTCCATAGCAGCCTTGTCCAATGATCCCATCGATGATACAGTCGATAAAACAAAGCCTAAATCGATAAATAAATCTGATAACAAGGTTACCACTAGAAGTAAGAAAACGGCTTTAATTTCTCAAAATGAGGCTTATCGCTTATCTAAAATCAATTCTAATAATCGGGTCAATATGATTGCAGATACTTCTTCTACAGTAGTAACGAAGAAAGCACAATCAGTCAATCTGAAACGCAAAGCTTCTGTTTCAGACATGCCACCTACTCGTCGTAGTAAAAGACTTAACAAATTGGAATAGAATGTCATTAGAACATTCTACATAAATACCAAATTTTTTTCCTTTTTGTGAGTGTGTATTATCTTTCTCTCTTTGTTCTTACTAAATGACAAGATTTTCGAAACGTAATCACATTCTGGTAGGGGGCAATATCGTATTTACTCTTATAAATAATCGTATGTGATAACGTACTTTAGATTAGTATATGATATATTAGCAATGTCGCACATAAGATTACTTTGACAAGCGCTAATTCATTATACTATAAATACAGGGTCTATTTTTTCACTATGAGCTCCTCTCTGACTTGCAAGTTAATAAAAGAGTATAGCAAGAGTCTCATTAACTTTCAGTTTTATCTTTACTTTTATTGAAAATAGCACCCTTATTACCTCAGTAGATTCTGAGAATCGCAATCGTGAACCTGTTGAGGGGGATCAACCATCTGGTTGCAATCCTGTGGTTGTTGAGACCCAGGAAAGTATTGATATGAGTAAGAGACAAGTAGCGGCCTTGAATGATAAGCTCGAGAATGCTACCTCTGTCGCTGAAGTTGAGCTGCTCACTGCTCGTATTGTGTCGTTGAAGTCACAAATCAAGATTGACTTGCAAACTTTGGCTTTCTTGCAGAATATCAATCGACAAGTACCTTCCAGTGTTGTTAATCATCACTATGGAGCTAGTAATGTTAGCATCCAGGAGAAGACTATCCCTTTTCGTTAGATTCCTGCTTTCAGAATTTACGGCTGTGATGATACCCTTTCAGATGATGTTGGGGGCAACACCAAGCTCGATAAGGGCAATGGTTTCACCTCTGTGGCCAATTTCTTTACCACGTTTGAAGTAGTATATTATGATCATATTACTAACGTTGAAATTGACTTTAACTGGCAGAGGCACCTTAAGAAGTCTTTCATTTCATGTAGTAAGTCTATCCGTTTCTGATATGAGTCTGAAGTGATAGCTCATGAAGGTACTATGTCTTGGGAGCAGGTAAAGAAGATAATTCTGGCTCGTTTCGAACCACCTGTCTCTGATTTCGTGAAGTTACTTTGCATATTGCGTCTCTACCCCAAGTACTACGAGAGTATATCTAACTATATGGATCGTATGGACGTTTCTTTGGCCGAAATAGGTTATGACACGGACAATAAGTTTTTGGTAGCACTATTCTTTAATAGTCCTCCTAAATCTTATCGAATTTTTGTTTTTGATAAGTTCAAGAGCTTAAATATGCGGTATTCTGAGGGCACAGATCCTTTTCTCAACACTTGGAAAGAGACAAAGGCTGTCATTAACAATCAAAGACAGTTATTCAGTGGTGAGCTGAATAAGGTTTATGATTCCTTTTTTAGCAAAAGTCAATACGACAAAGCTGTTAAAGGTGACAGAAAATGCAAAAGTGATGTCTCCGAAGGAGACATCGATAAGGATCATGATGTCGATGATGACTCTGATGCCGAACAATCTTCGAGCAGAAAACGTCGACATGCTGAAGGCTCATGTGCTAGTTCCGATAACGGTAACTATAATGTTAGGAATAACAATAGTGAAAGCAGTGGCCAGCGTGGTAAGAAAGACAGAAAAGGCAAGGGTAAGCAGAAAGCTACCAGCAGCAGCATCAACAGTCAATACCATGACAACCGTAACCATGGCAGCAGTAGCAGCAGCAGTCGTGGTCCAAGCCACAGTTACAGCCATGGTCCAAGCCACTACAGAAACAATGGTTATTTCTACAGACCTGGTAGTCACAACAGAAGCAACAACAATCAGTGGCAGCGTTATAGTGAAGATAACTCTCGTAACTATAACAACCATGCTTCTAGTAGTAGCTCTGGTAGTTCCAGCAGCAGTAACAACAACAACAACAGCAACAATAGGAATACTGAACGTTCCAGCCACAAGAACAGTACCCCCACCCTTAGTAGACAAAGTTCTCAATTTACTCGTGTGAACATGCTAGCACGCAGACGCACTTCCGATAACGAAGATGTTGTCATGTCTGATAAGGACAGGCATCCCGTTAAGAGATTTCCAGATGAAGATCACGCTGAGTTTGACAGCCAGATGAAGGCTAACAGACGTCGTTGTAAGTACAGGATAACTGTCATATCTTCATCTAAGATTGATGACCACCCTATTGTGAAACAGAATCCTCTAACACCTCTTTCTCCTATCTTAATAGAAGGACAAAGACTATTTGCCTATCTGGATACTGGTGCTGAAATTTCAGTATTAAACAAATCTTTATTTGATAAGAATAAATGTTTTAAACAGTTGCAAATACATAGTGTTAGTGGAGAACTTCTTTTTGCCAAGAAGAATACCACTGTTAACAGGATGGGTCAAACGGATCAGTTGAATATTTCATACAATGGGCACACATGCAAACATGAGTTTGATGTTCTAGAGTTAGATGATAACATGGATGTCATTATTGGTAGTGACATTATGCCTTACATTGGTGTGAAGTTGACTGGTATAGCCGTCAACTGGGATGATAGCAAAGTGGTGTTTGATGATAATGAATATCAACCCAATATATCCCATGCTGGTACCGAGCAGGAATATCAATCCCTACTGAAAGTCTTGCAAAAGTATATTGATGAGAATCAGCTCATAGATGTTAAATCTTATTGTACCATTCCCGAAAGTGTTGTTCATTTAGCTACTCCACCTGGCAAAGTGGTTTACAGGAAACAGTACCCCATTGCCGATACTTTGATGCCTATAGTTGATGAGGCTATAGCTAAGTGGTTATCTGAAGGTACTATTGTACAATCTACAACACCTAGTGGCTTTAATAATCCTTTAACGATAAGTAAGAAAAAGGATCTTCATGGTAATCCTACAGCACATCGAGTCTGCTTGGATCCTCGCGAATTGAATAAGATCTTAGTGGAAGACGATAAGTACCCATTACCTCTTATTAATGATATATTCGATGATATGAAGGGTGCAACAGTTTTTACTACTCTTGACCTTAAAGGTGCATTCAACAGATTCATGATAAATGAAGATGACCAGCACAAAACTACATTCACTCATCGTAATGTTCAATATCATCATTTCGGTGCTCCATTTGGAATCAAAACACTGACTAGCAAGTTTTCCAGAGTAATGGACATCATACTGAAAGACATGCATCATTATTCCAGACATTTTGTTGATGATGTATGTATCTTTAGTGATTCTGTTAGAGAACACTTTCTTCATGTAAAGACAGTAATTGTTGCTCTTACTCGTAGCGGTTTGATCCTCAATCCTGATAAATGTCATATCGGCATGCGATCTACCTATTTGCTGGGTTTTTGCATATCAGAACAGGGTAAATCTTTGGATCCTCGGAAGTTGACTAATCTCAACGAGTATCCCAAACCTACTACTGGAAAACAAGTTCAACGATTTCTAGGGTTAGTTAATTACTTTAGAGATCATCTACCACTAGCTGCTCATTTAACAGCTCCTCTTGATGCTTTGCGCCATCTCGAGAACAATCGAACTATACAATGGACCCCTCAACTTGAGGCACATTTCTCAGGCATCATTAATATGTTATAATCTAATATTGTCCTCAAACCTGTTGATACTAATAGACCAATGCACCTTGTTACTGATGCCTCTAACTATGGTATCGGTGCTGCTCTATATCAGGAACACACTACATCTGATAAGGATGGTTCCCAGGTTACTCATATTGTTTATAATGGTTTCATGGCTCGTTCTCTTTCTGTTTCTGAAAGGAATTACCCTACAACTAAACGTGAACTATTAGCCATTGTATTTGCCCTCAAGAAATTCCACAAATTTCTTCAAGGTCGCAAATTTACAGTTCATACAGATTATCGTAGTTTGATATATCTGCTCACTCAGGAGACTATCAATCCGATGATAATCAACTGGATGGAAACAATTCTCTCTTATGACTTTGAGGTTGTTTACATTCCAGGTGTTTTGAATATTCTCAGTGATAAGCTGTCTAGGATGTTTCAGACCACCATGGAACTGGAGGAGGGTGATGAACCTTCCGAAAGCCATAAGCTCGCTAAGAAAAGAAAAGCTGATAAGGCTGAAGAGATGCACAACACAGATAATGTGAAAATGTTCTATGTTCAAAATCCCAAGAAGTTCACGGATAAGGATTATATAATTCCCCCTGAACATGATAGAAAAGACATTTTGGATGATGCCCACAAGTTTGGCCATTTTGGTGCAGATCATATTGTCAAGCATATTCATAACAATGATATGCACTGGACTAATCTCTTAGCTGATGCTGTCAAATATGTAAGCCAGTGTGTTACATGTCAAAGGTATAATGTCCACAAAAGAAGTTATAACCCTCAAAGACCAGTGTACTGTCATCTACCTGGGGATGCCTATGCCATGGACTTAGCTGGTCCTTTTAAATCCAATCAAGGGAAGTACACCTATATTTTTGTCGTCGTAGACGTTTGTACTCGATTTGTCATATTGGAAGCTTTAGTTGATAAATTTTCCAAGAGTGTAGCCATAGCACTAATCAAGATATTCTCCTTGATGGGATATCCTCGACATTTCATGATATCAGATAATGGTACTGAATTTAAGAACGAGCTGTTGAAGAATATGTTCAATCTGATGGCTATTGACAAACGGTATATCACTGCATATCATCCCGCTATTAACCTCAGTGAAAGATATGTCCAGAGTACAAAGAAGATATTAGCCAAGCTGATGGAAGGCAATATCGATGATTGGACACATTACATTCCTTCCGTGCAACTTATGATGAATAACAAAGTGTTGAAAAGGCTGAACTCTACACCTTTCTCTTTGATGTTTGCACGCAAGATGAATGAGTTTATCCATTACGATAAGGACGGAGAAACTCATAAAATCAAATACATGTCCCATGATGAACTGATGGACAGAATAGACTATATGTCTAATATCATCTTCCCAGCCATAGCCGAAAGAACCAAGGCATATGCCGACTTCCAAAAGGGTATTGCTGACAATAAGCATATCCTAGTTGACTATCCTCCAGAAAGCTTTGTCATGATTAGAGTTAGAGACAGACATAATAACTTATCACCTGCTTACCAGGGTCCCTACACTGTATTCAGAAAACACAAGGTGGTTCATATATGCTGAAGGATGATGAAGGGAAGCTGATGTCCCGTAGATACTCTCCTGAAGAACTGAAGCTGATCTCACAAGATGAAGTGATTCCAGCTGATGAGCTATATGTTGTTGAGGCTATACTCAGTCATAGAGGTCAAGGAGCGAACAGAGAATATTTAGTACGATGGAAGAATTATACTAGTGAAGATGATTCCTATATTCCTTCATCGTTCTTTACTGATCCCGAGATGGTAAGTCGTTACTTAAGGGATGTAGGAATACCACCTACTAAAGAAGAGATTCGAAGGGAAAAAGAGTTATATGCTCCCCCCAAGAATTATGAAAGATCTGAAATGGCAAAATTGATTCTAGGCACACCTGATAAGGGTAAAGCCAGATCCAATCATAACGAGCCATCTAATACCAGATTCTCTTCTAACACTACAAATGGTTCATTGCGTAGAAGCAAGAGAACTAGAGCTAATAACTAAAGCCTTACATTTATAACTATCAGTTCTCCTTAAATTGATTACCTTTTTTCCCACTGGGTTTTTTTAAAGGCATCATATTTACTGAGGCACCTTTACTTGTATGATGAGTACAAGTAAGAATCATTGGCTGACATTCAATTATTATTATTATTATTATACTGTATCCTACTTTCTGGATTACGCATAAATTCAATCATGAAATCACACGTATTATGTATCAATAATAGTGATTTATCTGGTAGATAAAACTTATATAAAAACAAAAGGGAATTGATAGAACTCAATAAAAGGGTATAATCTTTGTTACAGTTAAAAATAGGTACTCTTATATAGTTATTTGGAAATAAGGTTTTATAAGCTAAGGGTATGTAGCCTATCCTTAGATAAGGAGACTACAATACAATTTCTATATGAACAGGTGATGATAGCCAGTAAGAGTAAAGGGATGTATATCCATTACTCATGATTACCAGTGTATGTGGTTATAAGGGAGTTAGCTTGAGGAGCTTAGTACAAGATGATATAGTGTGGTATTTCACCTCATTCCATCGAATATAAATACCCTTTGAAGTGCCGTCATGAGTTCTAATACACACAATGTATTAGAACTATCTATTCAGTGATAATCATACAATTGAGAATTACTGTTAGAATTACCATATTAGGATATTAATCATCAAGATTCAATATCCATAGTTATCAATATGTACAATATTGTAACTATAACATTAAATTCATAAACGGTCACTATCCAGGCAGGAACCCTGGATGTTATTATAAATGGAGTAGATATTTTGACCTGACTCTCCCCATTCAATTTTTGGATACAATAAAGGGTTTAAACAGAGAATCATTCTATATAAACTCGTCTTATTTACACTTATCTACTCAAACACACACACACACTAAACTATCTCGTCAAAATATCTCATGTAGTTTGTCCGGATAAGCAATCATGTTTACTTGCATGACGAGTGTTTTTCTAATAACAGTTCCACTGTTACATTCAAATCATTTTATCTTTCATTGAAACTCAGGGTTAATACCAAGTTACCGGATTGTGAGTTATAATCAAGGTCAGACTTTATTTATCGCACCAATATGCTGTATGGATACATCAAATAGTGTCCTATTTCACATACACACTCTACTACCGTCACTTAAAAATTAGCATATCTGCAGTATGTCTAATATATTACTAAGTGGAATCAACTGAGCATCGTTTAATACCATATTAATTGTAAGTTATCAAAACTTACAAAGTGCTTTTTTTATTTAATTTTTTGAAAGGAAAAAAAATTATTGAATCTGACAATCTGACCAAAATGAAATGAAATTGATTAAGGGGAAGTACTTGCAGAAGATTCAACAAATAATAAATTAAAAATAATTTATTTTCATCTATTAATTTATTATAAAATATTAATTACTAAATTAAAATAAATTGATATAATTAATAATTAATTTGGTTATTTATTTAATTTTTATTATAATATTTTTTATATCCTAATAATAATCGTTGCTCACTATATAACATTGGAATGCGCAGCCGTTGTTAAGTTTGATAATCCATTCTCACATTAATGTTCGTATCAGAGCAGTGAACCCTTTACATATTCACATACTATAAACTATGTGTCTATGAGATAAATCTTGCTGTATCAAGCTCGTTTATTGACTAATACCTCACCTCACACTTGTTTCAGTTGATGTTTCATCTGGAGGAGGGTAATGACGTGTTTAGTGATGTATCTATACTCTCCTGTCATTATTTTTACAAGTACGCCTTTCTTCCCTCTATTTTATTTTTTGTATACTTTTGAACCCAGCTACCAATCAAATCCATAGCTTTTATCTTTCTGAATTTCCAATATTAATAAAACATATACGATATCATCGTCAAAGACACACTCAGTATCGGATAATACTACAATACCTTCTCCACCCAGTGACATTTCAAGTCATCCACAGGATCCTATCTCAACCCAGAAATCCACATCTAAACGTAGATATTCTATCCTATCACCCTCTCTGTCGCCGATGACAACTAAAAAGACTACTCGATCATCTTCCTCCTCTAGCACCCTGATTAAACAGTCATTAAAGGCACCTTCTGATAAACATAAACCACCAGTTTCTTCTCCCCTTGCAGTTACTTCATTGATAAAAAAAGCTACTACATCCTCTGAGATAAAGAGAAAAAATAATCACATGACAGATATCCAGGATACGGCTGACAATAGTAAAAATGTACTACCTCCCGTGATACAAGGTGCAGCTGCTCCTGATATCATCTCTTCATTTTCTCCCACTATGGAATTAAATTGTTGTAGTGATGCCTAACATTACATAATCAAGCACGCAACATCTACATCAGCTGAGATCTAATTTACCCCTCATCTACTTTTGGCAGTCAAGATGATACAGATCTACAGATCGTATAACCCTACTTCTCAACAATTACATCAAAGCTGTTGTATCAGATCCACTTTGAATAAACATATGGATCATGCAAATACAACATCTGCTATAATTAACTCTGAATGATACAATCTATCAATCGACGACAACATAGTACCATTGATTGTTATGACAATTATGTTACTATAACTACCAATAGAACATCTAATAACATAGCAACAATGTTCCAATCTATAGGCTCATTTTATTGACCACTTACTAAAATTAGATTGACGACCTAACTCATTCATCTTGACAGATAATGAATTAGTGTAACCATTAATGAAATCAGATAAAGAACACTTTTCATATATATAGAAGTCAAAACATTTGAATAATAAAGAAGAACAATCCTTTTTCCAGTCTGATTAATTACCACTGTTTTTATTTACATTACTTATTTGGATTCTTTTAGTTTGTATATCTTATATATACAACAAAAGCCTACATCTACATAGACAATAGAGATCATCTATGCTGACTTATAATCATATCATCTAATCCTGATATTACTCGTTTAATTCAATGACTCAAGATAAATAATCATAGATCAAGTTCACATAAATACCCTCCATTTTGTTATTAGATAACCCTCAATCGATTATACAAATAAATAAGAGTTCTAATAGTATCCACTTAGTCTTTTATTTACACTTACTTGATCTTAAACCAAAACATAAATGAATTCAATATGCCTGACTTCTTGCTTATGTTCCAACGCACTCTTCGTGAACATAGCGAGAAGTTTAAAGAGTACGATGGGATCATCGCTAAAATGAACCGTCTACAAAAGGAACTCGATCAGACAAAAGTTGAGCTTGACCAAACGAAAGCTAACCTTGCAGCAGCAGACCTTCGATACCAAGAGTTACTGCGTTCAACCTCATCTCAGTTGATAATTGACCCACCCAACCAGGCATCAGATTACTCTGATGATTTTCCAAAATTATCAAATGAACAGCCCCCACGTGGTACAGCATATTCCATACATGCCCCAACCGCAACATGTGCTTCACGTGCTGCAGCATATGCTCCTCAGAAAACTCGACGTAGTAACAAGCCTGGTATCACACGTAAGAGACAGGCCATTGCTCGTCACTTTCAACCACCCTCTGATAAGCAAGGTTTTACCTACTTATACATGCCTTGTCGATCTAGAAGTCGTCACAATGAAACCCGTAAGGCATTATCTAAACTTGGCTTACCTTCTTCTCGAATTCTAGATATCTCCTATCCTACTAGTGGTAGAATTGGTATACTCGTGCACAACGACTACATCGAAGAGGCCACTTCAATCCTAACCACATTTGGTATCTCTCTGATTGCTGATTTTGATCCAACAACCTCGGACGTTGTCAAGGATCCGAAATACAATTCGTACTCTGACACAGAAAGAAGATCAATTGCAGAGAACATTCACCAGGATCGTCTCCTGAAAGTACTCAATAGGCTACATTTGCCTATAAGTCTTGCCGTAGCAAAATCATTTGTTAAGCAGGCCTGGATCACCCAAGCTGAGTATGACAACTTTCATACAGCCAAAGTTCCACCAAAACCCAATTCCGCTATTGATGGCAATGATAAATCTGACACTAATATGTCAGATCTTGCCGCAAACTTTCAAGAACCTGTTACTCTTGATTCAGATCAATTAATGTACCAAGCTGATGGTATCTCAGCCAATATCGTTTAATGAGTAGCTTTACTCACCCTAATATACCTAATAACTATGCTTCTCCATCTTTATTGAAAACTAACCTCAAACTATGCTCCTTAAACTGCCGTAGTCTCGTTAAAATTGATAAGCCTGACATCCGTGCCAGCTTTAATCGTTATCTACGTTCCCTTCAATATGACATTCTCTCCTTTCAAGAAACTCACAATCACTCTCAACAACTCCAAGACACTCTTAATATACAACTCCAATGTACCTCCTCTATTTGGACAAAACATTGTGGTGTTGTTTGTATGAACCCTGCCCTAGAACTCACCCCAGTATACATTTCCATCGACCAGAGAGTGACTGTATGCAGTATCACTCACGTTAACCAGCTGTTCCCACCTATCACGTTAGTCAATATATATGGTCCTGCACAGGCTGTGGAGAGACCTTCTTTCTTTGAATCTCTTTTACAGTTACCTTGCTTCCAAACTGCCGATATTGATCATTTTCCCTCTACACACGACTCTAATATAATAATTGTCGGTGATTTTAACATTAACATATCCTCTATTTTACAGTCTCCCTCATCTATTCAGAGTCCGATATATCGATGGTGCCACTTGATTGACAATCCTTATTTCTTATGCTCCACCAATGATGTTCCAACATTTCAAAGAAGTCGACATAGCTCTCTTATCGACTACATTTATGCATCATCGTCACTACAGCAGCATTTCCACAAATCTGATATAGAATTCTTAAATCCAGATTGGACAGACCACGCTCTGATCACATCTTCCTTCCAGTTTACAAATGACGCACAAGGACATGGATTATGGCGTGCCAATCCCTCATTAGCAAAGAATCCTTACTTTATCAAAGAATTACATGATCAATTAGACGTTTATCATGCGACGTTGAGTAACATGAAAGATCCACCTTCCTCTCAAGAGATATGGGATGAGATTAAAGACATAGTTCGGATAGTTGCTAGAAAGATTGGACGAAGACTTGCATCTTATCAAACTCGAGTACTCAAACGTTTTCAAAAGAAACGAAACAAATTGCTTCGACAGTGTCACGGTGATAGATCACTGGTAAAAACAGCTGTTTCTCTCCTAGAGAAATTAATTGCTTCGATACAAAGACTAATTTCTCAAAGCGCTATTTTCAGAGCAGGAAAACACTGGAGAGAAATGGGGAGATATCTGCAGGCTATTTAAAACGTAGTATCACTGCTAGATCCGTCAAACGGAACATTACATCTTTTATTCATCCTATTACCTCCGAACTATGTACATCCACTACTGATCTCCAGTCTGCTGTATCCTCCTTCTACTCTCAGCTTTATACACCGACACCTGTTGACGATGACAGCATTGAACATCCACTACGGATGAACTGCCGGTGGTTAAAGTACCCATTCCTTTAAGAATAGGTGTTTTGATCTCTTTTTATTAGCAGGGGAAATTGCAAATGTTGGTGGTTATGATATTCATGTTTATCCAGGAAGGGGTTAACTACTATTTTACACTGGTGTTATAAAACCCTTCTTCAGCAGTTAATGCAATGATTTCAAGGGGGTTATTTTAGATTCAGTTTCTATTTTAGGTGTTTGAGCTGATAAATCGAAAAATGGGGTTTTTATATTTATAAAAAGGTGTATTGAATCATTATTTTACTATAGAAAACCCCTTTTATAGCTCATTTATGGAATACATTAGGCAATAAAATGACATAATAGTTATGATATACTGAGGGTTTTATTTATTAATAGATTTAAATAGACTAGTAACTACTATTCATATACAGGGTATATGAATGGGATAATAAACATGGGTACATTGTGGTATATTGCATATATAGACTTCCTGGACATACTTCTATTTTTTAGTTGGGGACAGATAGATAGAGAGTAGATACAGTAAAGAGTGTTTGTTAGAATGAGTAGATATAAGAGTGGTTATAATAATTACATTTGCACAGTTATCAGGGCATCCGTCTGTACTCCAGGAAGTAATCAATCTATACCATTAAACAACACTACCTAGATAGGAGATGGTATTAGTTAACTGCTTATAATCATTGTAATGCAGTTATAGCTACCTTAATTCTTACAGTAACAGTTCACTCACATCAGTGACTATAATAGATAAAGTAATGATTAGTCTCTATTCATTCTCATTATTGTAATATACCAACTTATATCCACTTGAAAACAAACAGATTGGTCTCTAATAACATAAGATAAGGTCAAAATTTGGTACTGATGACATCCTTCGAGGTACTTTACCTCACAATACATATTACACTCCCAGTTCACAGTTATCACACCGAAGGCAAACATATATTTAATTTACTTACAAGTTCAAATAGTATAATGACAAAATAAAAAGAGAAAAGGAGGGAAAGAAATAAAAGAGAGATCATTTTTATTTTATAGAGCTAAGAAAAAGAATTCAATCACCACTGCCAATACCATTAGGTCTCCAACTTTGGATATATAGTCAGTATCAATCACAGGAACAATAATAAAATGAAGGATAATTACCTACTGCCCATTAGATGCCTCAAGTCTCTATTAATATCAACAATAAAGATAGATAGAATTAGTACAATATACATCGGATCTACATGTGTTTATAAATTACCAGCAGTCTTCTCTTCTCCACCTGTCTTTCACTCTTCATTGCCTCTTGGATAAGAAGTTTGGCACCCCATTGTCTCTTACAACGAAAGATGGGGTATCCAAAAGCTGTGATTGTTCTTTCTAGCTTTATAGCATAGAACAGCTGTTGCTGTAAAGGTATCTCACTCCAGAAGGTGAAGTGAACACCGTCTATCTTCATAACGATGCGACATTCCCGGGCTAATCTACGAAGATGTAGTCTTATGTGCTTCTTTATGAGAGTGGTGATCTCTCGCCCAGGGTTTACCAGTCTGTACATCAATGAGATCAAAGCATTTAAGCGTACTCCTGCACCGGGAATGTTGACAGCTTCGGGATCATGCCCTATCAATGCTTCTGCAGGAGTTGATACAATGTCCCTGGCACCTTGAACATCAGGGAAGGCAGTGGTAATAATGACATTTCTCTCGTAAGTTATCATGTCAATACCTAATTAACCAAAGTTAATATCTGTATTTACAATAGAAAATTAAAAAATTAATATTACCTTCAAAGCCCTCAGGTATCATCTCCTGCATATTGGGATTGACTACTACACCCAGTCTCTCATTCACCATTGTTACTTGGTCGGTCAAGTTTGACACTTGTCTTATCAATTCTTGAATGACAGGGTTATTGTTATCATTGTTGGGGCTGTTGGAATTATTATTGCCATTGCCGTTGTTATTTCTATTGTTATAATTGTTCATATGGGAAAGGATTAATGGAGTAAAGTAAAAGACGGTTATTTTGGGTGCTATGTACCTGAATATATACCATATTCTAGTTCTTTACCTGAGGTCAATACCATAGTATGTCATACCGGCCATTTAAAATATTGCATTGTGTACCCAAGTGAATAACATTGACGGGTGACAAAGGGGATTGATCATTGTCCATGACGATGTTCATCATAAGTATCACGGATATAGACTGGAATCATAAGTATTCAGAACACTGCATTACATCATTTGAAATATGGACATGGAATTCATCAGAAGGAGAATAGAACGACTTTATTTCTTGGTGATTTCAAAGGGTATAAATACAGGTCACTGTCACCTTTACTAAACAATCAATATATACACTTACTATAAGCTCTATTTAAACAAACCCAAATGTCCCCTGATCCTAAGAGAATGAAGATTACCCACGGAGATGCTTCCAAGAAAAACTTTTGTGCTATTTGCAACATTCAATTCTCTTCCTACAGACAAAGCATAAATCATAATCGTCTTCATGTTGAATCTGAAGTCCCTGTTAGTTTGCCCAGTACCGTCTCCAATGCCGTTGTGTTAAATGTATCTCAAGATCAAGTTGAAGGTAATATAGTAGAATATTAGTACACATTCTGTTTTTGGT
>JAIXMH010000119.1:0-33088 GCA_025528865.1 Pilobolus umbonatus
TCTGGTTTAGCATTACTATTCTTCAGCCATGTTCTGCCTAGAATTAAATCAAACTTATTAGGAAATATATAAGCAGTGATCTGATCTTTATATCCCCCTAAGCCAATATTCATATTTATTTTTGATTAATTTTGGTGACTTCCCCGTTTGCAGTTTCTACTTGTCTTCCTTCTACAGGTATGAAATGATCTGCAAGATACGCTATTTGTGGTGAAACATAATTCTCACTTGCTCCACTGTCAATAAGGACATTGATAGGCTGATCCATATATGTGGCTGTATATATGGGTAACTTGGGGTCAATAGCATTCAGTTCTGGAATGTGTTGTAATTCATCATCAGAGGGAATAGGTGTTTCTTGGTTACCAACTTCTTCTTTCCTTGATAGAGGTTCAGTCCTATGACTAAAGATACTATAAGGCCTTAACACAGGGAATTTTTTAATACTCAGAGGAACAGTTGTGTAAGGGTCAAGATCAATTAGTTTATTATCAGAAATATAATTATGTGAGTTAGAAGGGTTATTCATAATATTATCATTGTTATTATTATTAATTTTAATGTTATTGTTATACTGTGGAAGTCTTCGATTTGAACGTGGTTGTGCTTCCGTATCTCCAACCACGTTTAATGAAAATCCTGCTGATATTGTCGCTGTTTTCTGTTATCTGCTGATCTTATAAATTCTCTGATATCTGCTTTTCGGATAGGGCAAAATGACTTCACGTGACCTTTCTTCTGGCAATAATAACAGGTGGTGGAATTGCGGTTATTGCTATATTGGTTGTTACTGTATTGATTGTTACTGTTACGGTTCACAAATGGTCTTCTTCTGTTGTTCAAGGCGAAAACATCATCAATGAGATCGATATCCATTGGATCATCATGGTAAGGTTGATTTGTACGGCGTGGATTTGAAAAACGAAAGCGTTCTTCACCAGCATCGAATGACAGGGCAGAGTGTATTGCTTCTTGAAGATTAGTGACTACACTTTGACGAATATGTGATCTCATGCGTCCATCTTTGAGACCACGTACAAAACGATCTGTTGCTTCACTATCATTCATGTCTTGGATAGCTAATTTGAGATCGAGAAAAGAATTGATATAGGTAGTGAGATCTGTTGTCTGTCTTAGGACAGCTAGTTTATCCCGTGCGACCATGACAGAGTTTTCCGGGCGGAAGAATGCAATTAGAAGTCTTTTTAAGGTCAACCATCCGTACGCTTTCTCATCTTCTTTGGGCTCGATGAACCTGTACCAGGCATCTGCTCTTCCTTTGAATAATGTGACTGCATATTTGGATGTTTGTTCATCATCCCAGTTTTGGAGGTTGGCATAACGTTCCACCGATTTGATCCAACCATCAACGATCAGTGCATCTCTCGTTCCATCGTACATTGTTGGTTTATTCATGCGGAATTTGGTACCAGCGGACTTCTCCATAGCTGACACCATGCGTTCCATAAGGGCAATGGGGTCAAATGCGGCGGTCGAGGTAGAAGGGGTTTTCTCGTTTCCCATTTAAATAGATAATACGAAGTTTGAAATATAATTGATAATACAAATGCTACCAATGTTAAATCCCAAGTGGATTAAGCTTATAATGTTATACAGGTTCTGATATAAGGTGCTTCAATAGATACTTCTTTGATGATGGATCAAAGAACCAGACTGAGTAATAGAAGTAATTAGAGGGTTGAAAGATGATGTTTATTTCTATGCATTTCAATGCATTTTTATATGATTGGAGTATAAGATGTAGCATGATTTTGCATAGAATAATTAATAATACAGTGTGAGATAATAACACATAAAGAATAGAAGTAGGATGAATGGAAGTAGCTAGAATAGATATATAAGAAATAATAATATGATAATAAGATGAAAGTAATGTGAGAATAATATGAGAATAAACAATAGAATATAGTCGTGATAATATAGAAGAGAGTATGGAAGAATCAAATGAAAATAGGAGCTACTGGAAAGCATCAGATTATCAGGAGTACTAAGGATTGAGGATTCTAGAAGACAGTTCATAAGGACCGTTGCTATAAAGAGTATCAATGTGCTATCTTGCGTCTTGCTCTTTTATTGGCTGAAATCTGACGCTTATTGGTTCGTACAGGCACGTGAGGGAAAAGTGGACCAGGCTCATAGTGGTAGGGATTTTGGTAATTGACAACAATGTCGGTGTGCCTGAAGGGGTGAAGCTCAATAAGGAACCCTTGTGGCCACATGTGCCTGTGAGAATCAACAAGAGAAAGTTCAAGCCAAAGATACCAGCCAATAGGCGTGCAAGAAGAAAGATCACACAATGATACTTTTTATGTTAGCCATGCTTATGAACATGCATATGTTCATATTCTTCATATAATGCTATTCCTTCATATTCTTTTCTCTTGGTTTTCTTCTACCCGAACATTCTTCCTTGTACAACCACTACTTCCATCGTTTTATTTATCCATTATCATATTATTCTATACTATTGTACTATCTTATTCTATATCACATCATTCTATCCATTTCTATGCAGTCATTATCATATTCTATTACTCATCAACTTGTATCAATATCATCTTATATTTTATATTCAAAAACATATAAATATGCATTGAATTGCATAGAAAATAAACTCATTAACTTACTACCCTTTAGTTGAAATCTCTATATACTTTTCCTGTCATTGAACTTCTAAACATAAAGAAGTCACTGCTGTTATCTATCTTAATCTCGGTGACTCTGTGTCTCTATCTACCGCCAAAATTATAACATGAGATGTACGGTAGTTGAGGGTAGTAAGTAAAGAGAAATAGTTGGGAACGATAAGGAGAATAGACCAACTAGACAGGGTAAGAGAGTATATTTAGTTAATCACTCTTCACTTCAAAACAATAAGAGAACTAAGGCCGACTGAAAAAACCTACTTCGAATCAATTGGCACCAGAAGATATGAGAAACGGAAATAACAAACTTGTAGAAAAGGTTATGTTCGAGATTAAAGTTTTTTTTATTTCATAGGAAAATAATCCCCTTTTATATCTTTACAGAATTCAACAAATGGATAAACTATAAAATGTAACCCTGGATCATACACCAATCACTAAGATAGATCAAGGTACACGATCCAAGGATACAACGCGAATGGTAGAATTATAACGGGTAAAGGATGGTAAATGGTAGAAAAGAAACATTGATAATAGGATAAAGAGGGAAAGAGGGTAATGGGATAATGGTAAGGGAATATGGGAACGGTATAATAAAAATAAAGTAAGCTTGATCCATGGTATATATTAATTAAGTGCTGGAAAGTTGGGTATAAGTGTCGTGTGTTCAATTTCGGCAGTCAAAATCAGTGTGCGAACTGCACCCGGCAAACCGGCTACACCTCTATTCAACCCTAGAATATCGTGCACCAAACCATGCCAAACTGACTACTGATTTATCTACTTACACCTTGCTTATAACACTACGATCGACACCAACCAAGAGACACTATCTCTGCTATACTTCTTATTCTTACTACGTTAAACTCAAAATAAGTTTACATTTATTTCAGCCTACAGCCCACTATACTATAAATATTATCGCTTTATGTTAATAGTTAACATTATAACATCAAACAGATTATTCCGGCTAATCATATTCATTAAAAATATGAGTCAGGTTTAGAGGAATTGAATGAAAAATCAAAATTGCATGATGCATCACTTTTTTGGTATTAGATGATAGATGTAGTTATTCTACATATATTTGTGCTTGGGAGTGCTGTGATAATGTTGAAATTGACAGTTCTATGGGCATTTCTATTTCAATTATTTTTATCTATTTCTTTGCAGGATTTAATTATCGGGTGTCCATTAATGATTTATGCCCTGAAGTTAATATTTTGGGATTAAAAACAGGTATATTATATATTTCGGATGGGACTCATCCCTTCTTATTTTTATCTTTATTCTTTCACCATTATAAAATAGTGAAAGCAATGTCATTTCATTACACTTAACACACACACATTACAATATATGAATCAGCATGAAGACGCACACAATAGAGACAATATAGAAAGTAGGTGTAGTAAATAGTGGTTATTCTCACTTGTATTAATGTTCTCTATTGTTTTTATTAGGCCATTTTAAACTGTTATTTGTTCAATGACAATTATTGTATACGGAGAATGACTACAGGGATGTTTTCTTTGAAGGGATAAGTTGTATTCTGCATCGATCATTCGATGAGGACAAGGTGTCAGTCGATGTTCTTATGTGTGTGTGTAAAAAGGTAAACATTTGAACCAACAAACCAATGCAGTTTTTTGATATTTCAATTATTATTGATAAGAACATACGAGGATAAAATTACTTGCTTTATAGCAGGAGTGCCAAACATAATGTAGTGATTGTCTCTACGGTGCTGGCTGGCATAGTTTCTGCTGTATCTAGAGGAGAAGATCCGATTGTTCAACCAAGCAGCTAAGATTTCAGGATTAGTGATTTGGTGAGCAGAGCCAGGGAGTAAACTGTTATAATATTTGATCAATGTTTTGGTAATGGTTTAGTTGTTTATTGGTCGATGAGAGAACTAGGAGAACTGTTAATGGGATTGTCCCAGTCAATGATTTCTGAAATGGATGGACAACTGGTGGGAACCAGGTTCACCCAAAGGACACTGTATAAATGAGAGAGAGCCAAATGATTCAAGATCGACTTTGCATAATACAACTTTAGAAGTTGACATATTCATTCACGGCAACTTTTTC
This sequence comes from Pilobolus umbonatus, assembly GCA_025528865.1. Classification (NCBI taxonomy): domain Eukaryota; kingdom Fungi; phylum Mucoromycota; class Mucoromycetes; order Mucorales; family Pilobolaceae; genus Pilobolus; species Pilobolus umbonatus. The sequence continues at coordinate 4,760 of JAIXMH010000119.1, forward strand.
AGTTAGGTTGCTTGTGTTGGTACCACAATCAAGCTTTTAGTTTTAGAAGTAAATGAGAATGACCTACAATCTTCCTAATTAGGCTAATGTTTATGTATCAGGCTAATAACGAGAATTCTCACGCTATATTTTCTTTTCTTTAAATATATACGTAATCTCTCTTTTATATTCTTTACCTTCTTTTTATTACATTCAATAACAAATATTCTGATCAAGTTACATGCCATTGTAACCTCCCACTTCTTACATGGAGTATTATCTGGTGAGTTTCTTATATATATTGATGTTGATACCTACTGACTCACTCATATATCTTTTAGAACTTCTTATCTTATATTTAGAGCTCTTTCTAGGGTATATACAGATACCGTATTATTGAAACCACTACGTCTGGAACTACAGCGTCAATCCCGTGGTTAAAAAGATATTTCCGCGTTTGTTGAACTATAGAAAACCACGGAATAAGCAAGATTTTTGCCGGAAATCTAGAGAAACCGCAGTTATATGCAACGCTTCACTGGCTGGGTCATGTGATTTTGTTTCCAAACTAAGTTATAGGTTAATCTTCTATCTAACTGTTCATTGGTATATCATTATTGAATAGACGATCATATTGTGGATATTATTATATGAAAAACGTATTGAGTTTGATTTTATTACGAATAGAAAGAACAATTGTACTAAATAAAGTTACATAAATCTATTTAAAGACTAACGGCTGTATGTATTGGGAATAGAAAGAATAGGAAGTATTGTGGACATTGTATATTGCTGTAGATAGACCTAGAAAGCATTGCATGATGTAATAGATTGATGGTAGAAGAAATGACTATTGTAGTGGAGAGATCATAGCCTTTAAAGAACTGTCTTGATTATACTATATCATAAAGAAGTACTATTAGTGATCCGATAATATAGACTACATGGTGACTACTTATATCCACATCTTTTCTATTCACAGTGATACATTTACTATAAGACATGATGTAGTATACTATATGCTACTCAACATATTAAATACATACCACAGACAAGAGGGCATCTCCATGATATATAGCAATGACTCGGTTGGATAGAAAAGAACTAAATAGAGAGGAAAGTGTAAACAACTTGATCTGGATAAGTTATGTCAGTTACTTACAAGCAAACTTCATAGAATGGGATAGATCATCTAGAAACAGAGACAGGTTAGCACAATGTACTGCTCTAATGTAGAATCGAGGTACATACCATACATAAGAGATGAGCCTGGAAGAGGAGAAACATTCACTGGCACTTAATTGTATAGGGCAACACTACAAAGAGATTTGATGTAAGTAAACAGCTCACATTGTTTATCGTATAAGCTACTTACAGTTGTACTTTATGGTTGTCGGTGGAACTCAATTAGAAAGACGTCAGTATACCGTATAACATATGATCATACATGGATAGGTACCAGATGATGACTCGGATAGTTTTTATTTGACCACCAGTTGATATGCCTCTCCACCATTTACTTGATAATCATCGAGTAAACATTTGACTACTATAATAGAACGGTATGAGAAGAACTGTAGGAGGTATTGCAGATGATATTACCAAACATACAGCCAAAGGAGATGACAGAGACAATCGATGTTGAGCGCGGAAGACAAGCGGTCCAGATACCATCAGATACTCTATAAGGAGACCTGTGTGAGAGTAAGTTATCAGTAAAAGAAGTACATCAAATATATACAAAGATATAAAGTGATACCGACACCTTTTTTAGAGAAAGAAATAAAAGACAAACAAAGAGTACAACACTATGGCAGAATAGATAGCAACATTTAATAGATAGGTACCAAAAGAACTATGAATCAAGAGTCAATACTAAAAGTATTAGAGCTGGAGTATAGTTGTAGCATATATCTTATTCAATATAATACCAAACTATTATTGAGAGTAAATATTAGGTTTATCATACAATACTCATTCGAACTATTTATACCTTCAAGTAATGTTATAATCAAGAATATTCCCCATCACGGCATCTATTGTATATTTTCTTCATACATATACTTTGTATGGCTCATAAAAGTTATTTGTTGTTTAATACCATAAAATTAAATAAGAGGAAAGAGAAGAGAAAAAAATAAATAGAGATTTTAATTATTTCTACTAGGGTACTGGAGATGTATAAACCAATAAAAAAGATCTAAGATCTTCGAACTCTTTTATTATTGTTAAAAGAAACAGAAGTTGGTATGTAATCCACAGGAGCAGGCAGGATATGAGGACCTCTACTTGTAGAAGTCGAAGGGAGAGAACTCATATAACTACTATATACAGAACCGGAAGTAGAAACCAATCCATAAGGGGCAGATGATCCAGGAACATTGGCATAAGGAATAGATGATATGGGATCATGTCCTCGGAAGGAATCAGAGAACGAAACGTCTTGATGAGAAAGAACATTATCAGCGTTGCTGTCGGATTCATAGTCATTATGATCAAACTCATAACTACTGAAATTTTCGAATTCGTCATCAAAGAAATTATCGCTACAATTACAAGGTGGTTAGTATGGTAATGTACCATTGTATAGTTTATATACTTACTTCATCACAATATCATCGGTTGATTCCTTTACATTCTATATAGTATTATGATAAGTCAAAGTGTAGTGGTTTATATGTGTATGTTATTACCCCTTCTTTCTGCTTTCCCTTATTTGATTTCTTCTTCTTTCCGTCTGTTGTATGTCTAGTGTTTTCTTTCAACAGGACATCAGCTCCCCATTGATCAATACAACGATAAAGTTGTATTCCTTTCTTATTAGCCATAGTTTCTAACTGAAGCCTGTAAAACTTCCTATAGTCTGAAGGGATACGAGACCAATTATCAGTAGTGATGAAGGGGTTGGCATTGATCCTGCTCCTGATCACCTTTACCATGTTAAGCATCTCTTGATATATCACGGCTGCTGCATCTTTATCCATCTCTTCGCCTTTATCAGCAGCAAGTTCATAAATCAAAGCAATGAGCCTGGTTTTAGGACTAGGATTCTTGCTAACATCTCTGCCCAAATCCCGATGCATCTCTCTTGCCAAGGAAGACACAGAAACAAATGCTCTTGACCCAAACCTGTTCATGTTGAAGATAAACTTGGTCACCTCTTTATTGAATGTTGCTTGAGAATCTGCAGTATTGAGTATGTCGATCAGTTATATGTATTTTATATTTGTTGTGTTACTTACCAACATCTTCCGAAGAGTTACTAGAAGGAGGATCAGGGAATTGATCTTGCATTGTACTCTTTAGATCATGAACAGTATTCTGTAGGGCTACAACTGTACTTTGCAAAGCTTGAACAGTATCCAAGATCAGAACCATGTTACTAGCCATTTCATTGATTTTATTCTCCAGTTGATTGTTATTTCTCATTTAGCACGTAGGTAATTAAAAGTTAATAAAGAGGATGAGATGAATATGTCAGATTATTTATACGTATATATAATCATGTCTTTGGATTCTGGAGTGATAGATGTAATCGGTGATGAAACGTGATATGTGATATTATTGATCTAAATGACGCCTTATTGTAAATCTTCCTGTAAATTCCCTTGAAAAATGCGACATGTTAATTACAATATCCGACGAGATATGTCGACATGTTGCATCATCCAGTAATGTGTTCGCATAATCGAGAATTGAAAATTATACTATATGCTGGATATGTCGACATACAATATGAGCCAGTACTATGTGAATAGATGTTGAAGGATGGTGCCATTTTCTATTCAACATGTCGACATATACTTCCAAATAAGAGATTGACAAATAGACACCTCGATCGATGGCATCATACCAGTTTTCCTACAATATAAAAGAGGTGTCTTACACAACCGATCAACAACTTTCTATATCATCGTATATACATAACATTACCTTAAACCAAAATGTCAAACAATTCCTCATCTACCGCTATTCCCATAAAAGACTATGCTCTTCTTACCCGAAGCACACATCCGTCAAGTGCAGATACTGTTGTAAGCCATATGGAACTCTTGGAAAACTATCCAAACATTTCAAGAATGCTCCTCGTTGTAGAAGAAAGGCCATCGAAGCTCGTAGATCTAGAGTTGTTAGCCGTGACCTTGACATGGAAGTTGACTATCATATTGACGTTGATAACTGTAAGTATTACCATATTGTATCTCTATTCGGAACTAATCAAAAGTTTTACTGGTTTTTAAACAGTTGTCGATTTTGATGAAGAGATGGAGTCTTCTCAGAGAGACGATTTCTTTGATGAAGATGCTGCCAAGGTGTTCGAAGCAACAAACATGGACGGTAATACTTTTTCGTACATGCAGTCGATTGGTATTATCTTGAGTGATTATGCAATCGAAGAAAAAGCTTCTCAGCGATACCAGAAGAAGATAACCCGTGTTATCAACACTGTTGTCCGAGATCTAAGAAATCGTTTGTCAGGTATGTTTTAATTTGAATTTGATATGTTCATTGTACTTACATGTAGTGTATATATACAGGCACTCAAGGCTATGTACCACTCCCAGAAGCTGTTCAGGCATTGTTGAAGAGAAGATCCCCTGTCTTGGCCCAGGAGCATGATGTTTGTGAACAAGGGTGTATCATGTTCAAAAAAAGTGAAGTCGTTGATCCTGAAGAAAAATGTATCCATTGTAACACCAAGAGATACAAAGTAGTTGGAGATACTCTGAAGCCAGTGTCCACTGTAAAGATGCTTTCAGTTGGTAGTCAACTTGCTGCCATGTTGGCTAATGATGAGAGAGACAGAGCTTGTACCGACAGAGTTGGGGGTATCAACGGTATGTTATCGGATGTTCATGATGGTACAGTACTTCGTGCTTACAAAGAGAAGATTGGTGTGTTACCTGATGTGATTGACATTTTTTTGATGTTGTTTGTTGATGGATTTGTGAATCAGAAAAGAGGAAAGAAGACCTTTACTATCTTTCATGTCAACGTTCTAAATATCGATGCATCCCAAAGGTATGCTTGATATTAATTGTATAATATTGCATTTTTTCACCTCTAATAATAGGTATGAAGACGGAAACATGATCCAATTTGCCATCCTGGGTGCCCCAAACAAACCAGTAGAAATGGATTCTTTTCTTTCGCCACTTGTCGATGAGATCCACGCTCTGAGTACCAAGGGGATGATTGTTAACAGAGGTGGTGTTGAGGTGTGCAAAGCTAGAGTCCACTTGATCGCAGCAACAGGTATGAATGGTGTAATACAAACCATATATTATATGATCTAATGTAGAGTGTATAGGTGATATCATTGGAGTAAAAGAGTTGGCTCACCATGCTGGATCAAATAGTTTCAATGGTTGTAGGTTGTGTCTTACTGTTGGTGTTCATCGAGAGAATTGTAGTCGTGGTATGTATTTCCTTGAAACAAATGCACCTCTTAGAAGTATTGCAGAATTTATCGAAGGAGATCCAGTAAGTACATTTCATACCAAAGTTATACAATTGATGCTAACATATAACATTGTATATAGACTCGTGGCCTCCATATGTCATCCGTCTTTTCTAAATTGCCCAGTTTCTCTGGCGGATCTTTCTTTGGCTTAGACGAGATGCATCTTATAGGAGGTGGCATAGCAAAGCTGGTGTACCAGATGATTACAGTGGATGTTGATGGTAGAGGTGATAAGAAGAGCAAGTACTTCTTCAGTGATGCTAATGGAGCTCAAAACGTTGAAGGATACCCTTTCGGAATAAGAAAAGAAGATGTGAGAAAGATAGGTGAAACTATCGAAGCATCAAGATCTAAGATTCCCGTTTCTTTCCAAGGCGCATGGGATAATATCATAGTGAAGACCGACGGTGTAAGAATGGTCGATTACCTCGATTTTTTGATATATGCTGTCCCAACTATTGTGTGTCCTCTTCTTGCTGATAGACAAGCACAGAATGCGTTGTTTTCCCTAGCTAAGGCTTGTAGTCTATCCCTTCAATGGTCAATCTCAGAAACAATGCTTGTTCAAATTGAGAGGTAATTTGGTTTAATCTAAATAAAAATTGTTATTAACAACCTGTGTCTTAGGCATTTTGCAGCCTGGCATGGTTACCTCAAACATGAAATCCGAATGAAGAAGCTTTCAAGAAGTGTGTTTACATCTGTAAACCACTATCTTACGCATATTCCCCATATAATCCGAAGTCTTGGTCCCTTACGAGCATACAGCACAAGACCCATGGAGCGCACCATTGGAAAGTATTCAAGGATGATTAAAAGCAAGGTGGACAGTGGCGCAAATGCAAGTAATTTGATTGAAAAGATTGCCATGAAGAACTACGTAAACCTGTATGTGGATATTCAAGATGATGTAAATCTTATTGCTCCACAGCCCTATAACGATTCTACATATATCAACAACCCATCAGGTATACAAGGTGATTCTCAGCTCTGGTCCCCCTTATTAGTGTCCTCGACTTGAGTAAAGAAAACCCTATTATAGAACTTTTTGGTGCTCCTGTTTCCAACGCTGACATTGTAGAGAAACTGTCAAGGTACTACCAAAAGCATACTGACATCACAAACCACAACATTGATAACTACGTTATCTCTGTTGCGGGGCGTGCATGGATCAATCATACAGTATACTCGTCAATGTACAACAGAAGAAAGACAAGGGAAACTAGAAGAGCCAACCACCAAATAATGTTTGAAATAAGCCATAACAAGTAAGTGTCCTGATTACAAAATGAAAACCAAATATTAAAAACCAGTTTATAGTTATCGCAACAACAAACGTACCTCTTGGTTTATTGGTAGGGTGGTTTTTTTCTTTGAGCATCGCCATGAAGGGACTGTCAATCATCTTGTTCTTGTTGAGGTTGCAAAGTCCCATTATACGGAATCTCACAATCCCTATATCCCAATGATTACTCTGCGCCATGATAATCAGGTTCCAACTTTTGCTGTGATTAATATATCCAGCATAGTATCGCAAGTAGGGCTTGTCAAGTCACCAACATCCCTTCATTCATACAGTGTTATATCGCCTTATTACTCCTTTGAACGCAATATGTCTGCCAACCATGGTATGCTGTCATACCTATAATACTGCTATCTTCTTCTTTCATATGCAAACATAATAACTAATTGAAAATCAAATATATATATAATTAATAAATATGAAAGCTTTTTGTTATGAAATCAAATATATACATCGTCTCGTCTGCAATGCAGTTACAATGCTGAAACATAGACTACTATATTGTCCTTTCAAATAAAAAATGTTCTTGTTATCATGTAGTCTGCTAATATAGAGGTCATCCGTTGCCAAATAGTCAAAAGACTGTATACGATGCTAATACCAATAAAAAGTACAAATCTATTAACGATAGATTATGGTTTTTATAGTAAAAACTACATCGAGAGCAGTATAAACAGACGAACATTTTTGCTGAACAACAGTAATTGATACATTATTAACAATCCATGTCTTTCTCTAGTTTCATGATTGAACGGCAGTAAAAATCCCCATTTTCCTCCTCTGTAATCAGCCATGCTTCAAGTTCTGTACATAGAGATATTATTGATATTATTATTATACACCTGTAATAAATTGTTTCTCTACTTACAACGTACTCAATAGAAATTAGATATCGCATGATGTAATGTGACCTCGTTTTGAATCGACACTGTATATCAATCAATATATGTTGCTGATCAACTACATTCATGTCCTTGCCAATGTTTACACTTATCAAGTACTCTGCAATGAGATATCTTGCGTCTTGAATATACAGATAAGCTGATTATGTCTATATATCGCCTTATTTCCACTTAACTGCACCCTGCATTATTGTAAACTCTGTCATCTTCACGGTGTTTATTTATTGTTATCTAGTTGTTCCTACTTACAATATATGCATATTATGTTTTTGCTTGTAGCTCTTACTCCCTGAGATGCCGATGTCTGGTTGCCTCGATGAGTGAAAACTGATGTCGAGCATTCTCATCACTGACATCCTATCCGTATATGAGTGTATGTTCTATTTTGTTTAGTATTTTATAATATTCACCTTGAGTTAATACATATATCATCCTCAACTATGTGTCCTCGGTCTACTGAACAACTGATCTCTATACTCATTCAACCCCCTCAGACACTACATCACTAAAAAAATATTTTTAGTATCTATATATATTATGGCTGCTACATTCAACTCATACAGTTTCTATTCTTCTTTCGTTGATACATATAGCCCAGTACAACATATGCTGAACCACTGCTGACCTGATGACTGTGCATTCCTCTTGTTGATCCACATCACCAACACTGAAATAACATATATACCAGTGATTATTCTATTTCTTCTCTAATTTATTTATTCTGGGTTGTTTATTTATTTACCTTTGATTATCCCTTATATCTTTCAACTGATGATCACTCCGACTGTATGTCTTGAGTCTACACAACAAGTGATTACTATGCTCATCTTACCATCAGTCACTGCATCCCTATACATACTGTGAGTACTTCGGTAGACTCTGGCTGTTGTATACAGTTCATACCAATTTTATGTCTCTGGTATTGATATTGTATGCTTCTGCGATATACTGAATCTAACTATAACTGCCCAGATGACTGTGCATTCCACTTCCCCATTCCCATCAATGACGCCCTAGTATAGTATATGTATGAGTGGTTATTTTATTTTTTCTCTATGTTATTTATTTTGGGATGTTTATTTATTTACCTTTGATTGTTCCCTGTATACCTCAACTGTATGTCTTGGGCCTAATGAACTACTGATTTCTACACTCATCCTAACTCATCCATCACTGCATCCCTTCAAATACTATAAGTACTCAAGTATATCCTGGCTATTGTATACAACTCACACATATTTTGTTTCCTTGACATCGTTGTTGTATGCCCTCGAAATATACTGTATCTACCTACGACGGCCCAGATGACTGTCCATTCCACCTCTTCATTCCCATCACTGACACCCTAGTATAATATATGTATGAGAATTTATTTATCTTATTTGGTTTTACCTTTTTTTATTTCGAACATCTCCTTCGGCTGTACCACTTCTGTCTACTCAACCACTGAACTGTTCTGTCGTTCGACCTCATCAGCCCCTACATCACTAAAATATTTTCAGTACTTATGACTATTATGGCTGTTGTACATAGATTCTCACCTCTGCAGAGTCGTTTTATATTATATCTGTAAACCCTTTAGTCGAGGATAAGTTTAGCACTGCTGATCAGTTGAGTGTGCATTCCTGTTGTCCATTCTCATCACCAACCCCTAGAGTAATGTTCGTATGAGTGCTTATTCTATATATTGTGTGATGACCATTTATGTATATTTGTTTTTTTTGTTGTGGAAACTGCATTTACCTCATATTATCACTGATATTTGGTTGCACTTTACCTCGGCAGGTTATATAACGACTCATCAGTATACTCAACAAGCTCATTCCACCTCATCGGCCTCCGCATTACTAAACATATTATTAGTACTTGTTAATATTATGGTTGCAGAATATATTGGGTACCTCTATTTAATCATCGGTTAATATACTCAGATACTGCTGTATGTACTGTGTGTTGAACCACTTATACTCTGATGACTGCGCATTCCATTCAACATCCTCATCACTGAGACCCTAGAAATATCTATGTGTGAATTTTTTTTATTTTCGTTTATTTATTTCATTTTTATATTGTATTTACCATTTCACTTCCAATATTCACTGCTACTGCACCTCTTCAGTCAATTCAGCACTGATCAGTCCGTCATTCGACCTCATTAGCCCCTACAACACTGAAGATATTTTTAGTACTCATATTTCTTATGGCTGTTGTATATGAGTTCTTACTTCTGCAAGGTCATCTATTTTTTTGTTGTAAACATCATAGTATACCATAAGTTCAAACACTGCTGATCAGTTGATTGTACATTCCTGTTACTCATTCTAATGAACAGCCCTCTAGAGTTATATATGTATGAGTGCTTATTCCATATATTTTATGTCGACTATTCCTGTATATTTGTTTTGTTTATTCTGAATACTCTACTTACCAAGTATTGATAATGATAATTACTTGACTGTATCTCTGCAAGGTATATGCCGACTACTCGGTGTCCTCATTCAACCTCAATTACCACTGAATCACTACTATTATTTTTAATAATCACCTTTATTGTTGTTTTAATACAACCCTATCCTTCTGTATCCTCTGATATTTGATTCATATACTGACATATACTGTGTGTTCAACTACTGCCGTTGTGATGACTCTTCATTCCACTTCTAAACCCCCATCACTGACACCCTAGTAAATATATGTATGAGTGTTGGATGTATTTATTCCGAATTCTTTATATGACTACCTCTTATAATATGTGTTATTTGCTTCAACTGTCTCTCTTCTCGTCTATGGAGCTACTGAACTACAAGGTCATTCCACCTCGTCGACCTTTACATTATCAAAACATATTATCAGTACTCGTGAATTTTGTGGTTGCTGTGTATATTCGGTACCTCTCCTTATTCTTCCGATAATTTATACATATTGCAATAGATGCTTCAGATATAGTCATATCAGTCGCATACACTGTGAGTTGAACTACATCTACTCTGATGACTGTGCATTCCACTTCTACATCTCCATCACCAACTCTGGGATAATATATGTATTAGTGTTTATTCTCATTCCTTTTTATTTTGTTTATTAACCTTGATTATTTCTTATATTACTTCAACTGTATGTCTTTGGCCTAGTGAAAAACTGATTTCAACACTCATCTTGCCTCATCCGTCACTGCATATACTGTGTGTTCAACTACTGCCGTTGTGATGACTCTCCATTCCACTTCTAAACTCCATCACTGACACCCTAGTACAATATATGTATAAGTGTTTGATTTATTCATTCTGTATTTGATATTTGTTTACCTCTTATACTTAGTGTTATCTACTTCAACTGTTTATCTCCTCGTCTATGGAACAACTGAAATACAAGCTCATTCCACCTCATCGGCCTCTGCATTAGTAAACATATTATTAGTGCTTGTGAATATTGTAGTTGCTGTATGTATTTGGTACCTCTACTGAATCTTCTGATAATATAGTCCGATACAGTTGTATGTACTGTGGGTTGATCCACTTCTAATCTGATGACTGCGCATTCCACTTCTACGTCCCCATCACTTACACCCTGGTATAATAAGTATATGAGAGTTTATTTTTTTTCCTTTATTTTTTGTATTTACCTTTTACAATTGCTGTTGTTTCTCTCAACCGTCTCTTCTTTCTATTCAACAACTAAACTATATGCTCATTCGACCTCTTCAACTCCTACATTATTAAACATATTATCAGTATTAGTGAATTATACGGTGGCTATTCCTATTTATTACTTCTTTTTATTTTTTGTTATTGTTGTCATAGAGCATTGTATTCTGTGTGCTGATCCTCTCTCATTCTGATGACTGAGCATTCCATTGCAACACTGATGACTGTTAATTCAACTTCTACATCCCCATCACTGACACCCTGGTATAATATATGGGTGAGTTATTATTAGGTCATTCTGTATTTTCTACTCATCCACCTTTTGTTGTTACTGATATATACCTTAACTGTACCCAATCTGTGTATACTAATCTACATACGATTTGTCTCCATTAGCCTGTTCATCATTAAGGACACTTTTAGTATCTACCAATATCTTTGTTGGGTATAAAGCTTTCACCTCCTCTGGTGTTCATATATTTTTTGTCATATATAATAGAATATGCTGTGTGTCCGATCACTATTAATCTGATATGTCTACATTCCAGTTATACCTTCTCATCCCTGACACTGTACATAGTTATTGTTGTTATCACCTGTTGATGTATTGTTCTCGGTGCTTTTTGTTTACTTGCTAATGATTTGGGGTAAAGAGGAGGGAGTTGAAAATAAAAAGTATTTTTTTTATCTTCTATAAATAAATATCACCCAGATTGGGGAATTTAAAAATGGATGGAAATATTAAATGTGCTGTATTTACAATAAATTGCAATAAATCCAGTCTTTTTGCACAGGTTTTTATCTTGGGATTTTTTAGAAATTACCAAACTCCCAGAAATACGATGAGAAATCCATTTTCTTCACTTCAAGTTTCATGAGTTAATATTAACAACTCTACCAACCGTATATCTCATTTTGAGCACTATATTAAGACTTTGATATTTTGGCAGTGATATTGTCATGTCCCCCCATATTTATATAGCTTAATACAATTGGTTTCTTAGTTGCAAATTAACTAGTACCACGGAATCAACTCGGTGATCGCGAATTTCCGCGGTAATCTCAGGCATAGTGAACAGGCTCTTTAACATCTACTCCATTGTCTCCATTTATACTGTGAATAAACTCATTTAACTAGGACGACTCTCCTTCTCACACATGAATCTACTCTCATGTAAGTTATTTATTATGTATCAAACTATAGAAATAATCCTCTTCTCTCATAAGAATCAACCCACATGTAAGTACAATAAATGTGTATCTCTTATAGTGATAACTAACACTGATATTGCTTATAGATTTCCATTCTATCAGAGTGATAGAAACAAGAATTGTACTTGTTGTTGGTTATTGAAGGAAATCTCATGTAAGTACTTATTTATAGTAGAAATTGAAATACATGTATATTTTAGCTGAAGAAGAAGCTCACTGTTGTATACGAGTATACAAACGTAATAAAATAGTAAGGAACGATAAAAGTAATCAGACCAAGAGTAAGATGATTGTTTATTAATTAAGAAAACAACAAGACTATTTATAAGAAAAGAGATACGGCTAAACTATCGATGAGTATTAAACTATGATCCATGTTATATGACTCGTTCAATGTAGTGAACCTATTAGATGTAGTTATGAGTAAACGTTTATAGGGATAAACGATAACTAGAGAGGATTATCCGGATATGACATTATTAAGATAGATCAGAACTGCTCTTAAATAGATCGTGGATCCTCTATTGGGTATTCCTGATATTCGGTACTGAATAGTTCAAGGAACGTCAATGTTAAGCGGATGTACAATAATATTAAGAACATAATGAATTAACCTAATGAGATCATGTGAAGGGATCCAGTTGATAGGTCATTGTCGATTAGGAAGATAGAACCAATAAGACATAGTTGGATAGTGTCTAGAGTGGTGGACACTACTAGGTATTATACAACACTCACAATTTACATTATGTTGAATATATTGTGTCTATTTTTATTATAATAAAAACCATTTAAGCCACATACTTTAATACGTCTTTTGATGTTAATTGATGTTAATTTGATGTTAATCTGATGTTAATTTGATGTTAATTTGATGTTAATCACTATAAGAGTCAATGATAGGTTAATACCCAAGGACGGTCAATGGTTAATGTAATTGAGGGTAACTCAATGATAAAATTATCGTTATAAGAGTAACACTTAAGTTAAGTACAGCGGAATTATGTTAATTTTTCTTAGTAAAAAGTAACTTTATTTTGTTAACCATTGTTCGCAATACAGTAATTATTATAGTATAGTGGCCTGTCAAAATGTAAATCAGGTATCTAATCACCAGACAGATAGTAAACCGGGGATACACCCAAAGAGAGTACTAATTTACTTAGTAGTAAAACTAAGAGAGAAGTAGTTGTTAAGTTGATAAAGAATAATGTTTATTGAATAATAATTGTGGTATATTTATATGTTTTCTGAGATATTAAGTCAACTAGATAAAATGGGATTGTGCTATGGGAATTTAACTAAATATAAGATAATACAAATTATATAATGCTGAGCAATGACAATGTGATGCATCATGACTTCTGAGACTACTGATGGGAACAATGTATTGTATAAAAGACTATAAACATGTTGATAAGGCTTATGAATTGATTATTAGACAATGGGAGTTTTAGCAATGGTGATTATGGTATCGACAGGCATGTTGAAATATACAATTCAGCTTGGGACGTGATCTCTTCTGATTAATTGGTTTTGTAGGTGTAAACTTCCTTTTATATTTCTTGGGGCGTTCATAGTTTTGTGACACTAATTCCATATCCGATGGCTGTGTATTTGGAACACTGACAAAAACAAAAAAAAGTCACTTTGTCCGAGTGGTTAAGGAGTGAGACTAGAAATCTCATGGGCTCTGCCCGCACAGGTTCAAATCCTGTAGGTGACGCACCGTATTTCTTTTGTCACAAACCCTAATAGATGGTGTCGCCTAATTGTTATAAAATGTCTTAATAAGGAAACTGATCGCAGCGACTATTATTTTGACGCAGTAAACTACATGTCCTTGTCAAGACGCAGCATTCTCCAAGACATATCATTATCATCCAAGTCGCAGTATACAGTATTTCCGCACTGGGAGTTCGCACAATAAATTTTTGAAATTCGTATTCCTATTTTTTTGATGTTCGCAGTCACTGATAATTGAGTACGCAAATCAAATTATTGCAGTTCTCAGAATAATTAATTGGAGTTCGCATTAAAAATTTTTTAGGGTCGCTTTTTCACTAAATTCGCATTCGCATTATTAGTAAATTAAAATGAGCTATCCAATGATTTTTGAAGATGGTCAGGGAAACCTGTTTAATGAGGAAGGTGTTGCCTTTATGGAAGTAACGGAGGAAGAAGAGACTCCCTTTGGTCTGGAAACGCTGACAACAATGACCGAGTATCTTGATAAGAATAGAATGGAAGAAGACGGTGATAACGGGGTGGATGACACTCCTAGTAAAGAGATAAAAAAGAAGAAGACTGGAGTGCCTAAAGATGACATAAAGAGGCATGTCTATAGCGATAGAGTCAGAGAGCAGTTCTTTGAGTTAAAAACCGAAAAGCTTTTAAGCACCCGAGCAGCAGCTTTAAATATGGGTATTAATCCAAGAACAGCTCAAAAATGTGTAAAGGCATACAAAGACAGCGGGTGTGAGTCACTGCCTGTCCCCAAAGAATATAAGCGAGGAAGAAAGCCTGTTCTTCAGAAAGAGCATAAGAGTCATTTGATAGAGTTCATTGATGAGAATCCTTCTGCTGGAATTGATCAAATGGTGGAAAGTCTTACGAAGGAGTTTGAGGGTCTTCAGATCAAAAAGACCGCTGTCCATCAGTTTGTTGTTACGGAATGTAACATCAGCTTCAAGATGGCTAGAAAAGAACCCGCAGAACGCAATTCAGAGTTAACTAAATCCAAAAAGCAGGAATGGATTAGAGCTTGGGAAATGAGCGATATGGATTTTATGAGGAACTGCATATTTATTGACGAGGCAGGCTTTCATATTAATATGAAGCGTTCGCAAGGTTGGGCTAAAAAGAGAGAAACGCCTGTCGTGGTGACTCCTACTACGAGAGCTATATCAACTACAATAATTGGTGCCATTTGTAGTGCAGGTGTGGTAAATCTTAGCTTAAGAAAGCCCAAAGCACCCAGTAGGTCTAAAAAAAGAAAGACTGTGGGAGGAACTTCAGAGAATTCATTGCAGACATATCGAGGAACAGTAACTGGACATTACTTGAAGTTTTTAACTGACACTTAAAATGAATTGGATAAGTTTGAACAATGGAGAGGATGTTACTTGATCATGGATAATGCATCAATCTATAAGAATGAGTCTATTGGGAAGCTAATAACTGATAGAGGGTATCGCTATATATATCTTCCACCTTACTCTCCTGAGTTAAATCCTATTGAGCAATTCTGGTCAGTACTCAAAAGCAAGTTGAAAAGAACCAATTTATTAGAGAAGGAAACACTTTCACAAAGAATAAGAGAAGCTTCCAATGAAGTAGAATTGAGTTCAATTTGTGGGTTTATAGACATTCTGTTAAGCGTTTTGATGATTGCCGAAACAATAATTCCATTTAATAAAAGATGCGAACTTCGCTCATTTTCTACTTATGAGAACTCATAAATTAAGAAATGCGAACTCCCGAATTTACTTTTAAGAACTAAATCTTTAAAATAAACGAATTGCACAAATTAAAAATGCGAACAGCAAAAAAATAATTATACGAATTCTTAAATTTTGAGCTGCGAACTCCTGATGCAGAAATACTGTACATTATCCATTATAGCTAGTTAAATGCTCTGCGGATCATTTGCAAAAAAACATATAAATATCAATTAGTTGTATTCAATAAAATATGATCTTCTTATCTATCCTATATTCCAAAAAGTCTAATCTTTAACTACCCACCAAGAAGGTGACAACTTGATAAAAATAGGCGACACGACATAAGAAGGGGAACAACAACAACCAAAAATTATAATGCCTTCTATCAGAATTGAACTGATGACCTTCTGCTTACTAGGCAGACGCTCTGCCAACTGAGCCAAGAAGGCTTTATTGGATTTGTCGGTGTCCAAAACACAATCAAGCTCAATTTAGAACCCTTGTGGCCACACGTGCCTGTGCGATTAAATAAGCGAAAATTCAAGCCTAGAATACCAGCGAATAAACGTGCAAAACCCAGACCCAATCCTCCGACCAATTAGAATGCAGTATTACAACGATACCATATTTGACAGCTCTTCATATGAACAACAAGTAGATATCCTGACTATCCTTCTGGCTCCCCTTCATCTGATTCCTTGGTGTTAGATTCTTTTCTTATGATTATCCCATTGTTCTATCATATTACTTTCATATTATTTTCTATCGTATATTCTATTCACTATGTATTATTCATCATTCATACTTCCTTATACTATTTATATTCTCTATCATATTCTATCCCTTAATTCCTCTATGTAAACATCATCTTATATTCATATCTCAAAAACATATAAATATGCAATGAAATTGCATAGGAAATAAACTTCATCTTATCTTTACTATAAACTTCACTTTACGTGTATTCTTTTAATTGCTATTAAAAGAAGTATCTTGGTTATACAATTATCTATATCTGGTCTTGGTCTACTAAGGATATTACAATTCTTTAATTAATTAAGAACAAATATGACCATTTAAAATTTCCTTTTTTGGAACTGAAACTCCGACGGGCTCAAATTAGCTATCAGCCGATTATTTATATGTTTATAGAAAGGTACTGTATTATCATATGTTTATTGTTGCATAGCTTATAAATTTTAATTGTGCATATTGATATTAGTTAATGGAATGAATGGATAAATGAATGTGATGAGAAATCATAGGGCATAGAAAGAGTGAGGAAAGAATTATATATCACGGAGCATACCACAGTTGTTTGACATTTTGCGAGTAAATGACTGGTATGGGGATATGACACAATGGGAATTGCTAGTGGGTGACTTAACAAGACCCACTTGCGCAGTGATCTGGAGTATGTCTATGACTCTGAATGTTCGTCCCTCACCAGATTGCCGGAGTGTGACCAATGGAATACAATCGTCATATGAAGTGGTGGTATGGGACTTCGCTACTTCTAAAAAAACAAGATGATGCTCCTGATCCAAGTGGTAATGGGAGAAAAAGAAGATAACAGTACCAACAAACCAAGAGGTAGAGGCATTTTTTCTACGACTAAAAACAATCAATTAATACTTATTCAGATTTTTCTATCGAACTATCAACTTACTTTCTATGACTGGCATTGAACATGACAAAGAGATTACCTCTGCGATACTCATTTAACTTCTTTCTGTTCATTGTCGTTGAATACATAGTAGAATCAATCCATGCACGACCTGCGAGTTTGACAAGGAAGTTTATGATTTGGTGTTGAGGATGGTACCCGTGGTCAACATAGTACTTTTGGAGAGTCTGGAGGATGGTGATGTTGGAGATGGGGTAGCCAAACAGATCGATGCCAGTATTATCAGTTTTCATATTGTACGGGCTGGCTGGTATAGGTGACCATAGTTGAGGATAACTAGGTAAGCCTGACGGATGGTTAATAAAAGTGGAATCATTGTACGGTTTGGGTTCAATAATATCCACTTCATCTTCGATATCAATACTAATATTAATATAATTCTTTATAGCCATCCGCTCAACAAGGTTGCTGGCATTCTGGCCACTGTTCACCTTACTCTTGATAAGCTTTGATCGCTTACCAATCGTACGCTCAACCGGTCTAGTACTGTAAGATCTCATTGGGCCAAGACATCTTGTGATATGGGGGATATGTAAGAGGCAATGATTGACAGAAGTGAATACACTCTTTGACAATTTCTTGGCCATGATCTGTTCTGTCAGGTAGTGATGCCAAATTCGAAAGTACCTAAAATATGTAAACGGGTATTAATATAAAAGTTTGTTTAACTGTAGGCTTTCAACGTACTCTTCCATTTGACAAATCATTTTCTCTGTGATAGACCATTGCAAGGCAAGGCTGCAACCTTTGGACAAAGCAAGAAGAGCCCTAGATGCTTCCTTGGTTTTTAAGAGTGGACATACAAGAGTGGGGACGGCGTACAAAAGAAAGTCGATGTAATCAACCATCCTGGTATCTGCTGATCGTTTGATGATGTCTTCCCAGCTACCTTGGAAGGAGACTGGAATATACCACCTAGATGCAGTCAGGCACTCACTAATTTTGGCCAACTCCGTGGTCGAAAGCAAAAAAGGGTATCCGTTTGTTGTCTTGTTACTATTGGTGTCGATGTAGAGGAATTTGGAAGTGGGAGTAACAGTGATCATCTCCAACACGAGCTTGGCAACACCACCACCGATCAAATGCACTTCATCTAAACCGAAAAAAGCACCACCAGAAAAACTAGGAAGCTTACAAAAAATAGATGGGTTGTTTAATCCAAATGACTACATAGAATTGGTTAGTAATGATGTCGTTTGTGGATATGGTCGAGTACTTACGGGGTCGCCGTTCTTGAATTCCTCAATTGTTCTCAATGGTCTGGTATTATCGACAAAATACATGCCCCTGTTGTAATTGTCTGGATGCACACCTTTAGTCAGACACAATCGACACCCAAAGAGACTGTTGGATCCCGAATGATGTGCCAACTCCTGAACACCAACGATGTCACCTATATATATATGATTAGATTGATTGAAGATAAATTCCGGTTCATATCGTACCCGTAGCTCCCATAAGATGCACTCGGGCTTTGCATATCTCGACACCACCCTTCATGACTATCATACCCTTAGTGGACAGGGTGTGAATCTCTTCAACAAGAGGTAAAAGAAAGGTATCCAGATCTTTGGGCTTGTTTGGTGCACCAAGGATTGCCAACTGGATCATGTTGGCTTCTTCGTACCTATTTAGTATTGTGAGTATAATATTTATAAATAATGAGAAAGAAATTAACTATTACCTTTGTGATGGATCAATGTTCAAAACATTCACGTGGAGCATTGTGAATGTCTTACTGCTTCCCTTCTGGGTCACGAACCCGTCAACAAACAACATAAGAAAGATGTCGATAACATCAGGAACAGCACCAATTGCCTCTCTATATTCCCTCATTACTGATCCATCATGAATATCCGAGAGAACATTATTGATATAATGCTCTCTCTGTTGGGGATATTTAAGTTCCTGGCGCTTTCCTTCATCAGACAACATCTTGATAGATGCTACTGGCTTTAGCTCACCATTAACCATCTTGAACCTCTTGCTACCACAATGGTCGCATTCAGCATCGGGTGTAGCAGCATCACCTTTCTTGAATAACATACAACCTTCTTTGCAGGTGTGGTGTACATTACTCAATGCTGGTGATCTGCTCATCATCAATCTCTCTAGAACATCGACTTGAGGGACAAATCCATCAGTACCTATATTAATAAATAATGTAAGTAAACAATGCATGTCTTGAATAAACAAATACTAACCAGACTTGTTGTTCCTCAGATCCCTAATAACAGTATTCATCAGTCGGATGATCTTTCTCTGATATGTAAGGTAGACCTTTGCTTCAACGGCATACTCGTTTAAAATCAGACCAATGTTCTCCATATAACAAAAGCTGTTCTGGTCCATATGAGTTGCTTCGAATATAGTGGCACCAGTCTGATCAAATGAAGTATCTTCCTGAAGACTATCCATTTCATGATCGATATCAATAACTAAATGACATTCCAATAGGTGAGTTACAGATATGCTGATGGGAGTATATAGTTTATACTTACATTCACCCTTAGATATATCCTGATCTATGTCTTCTGCAACAGAACTGGAAGCAGCAGCAGAGATTGCATCTTGAGCATTACTCTTGCACACTCGGCTATTCTTCATATGAGAAGACAATTGATGACTATGAGAATTGTTTTACCTACCATTAAATTCTATAATTAACTTTTTTATTGAAATTTATGTCTATACTACACTTTTAAGGAATACTTGGATGACAGAAGCTTGATATACTATTGAATATTGTAAAAATTTTAAATGATATTTAACTTTCAATTGTTATTCTAAAAATTAAATTTTGTTTTAATATATAGTCATCTTATTTTTTTAGTTAGATATTAAAGGATTCTCTATAGTTGAATGATTTGAAACAATAGCCGCATGCATACACTCTTTTAGTTTCTTAAGGAGTCTTGACTCTTTGTCTACGGGAAGTGGGTTGGAAATTGTTATTAGGCATGGTATGTATAGTAATTAGTATATATGTGAATATAAAGAAAGGTGGATCAGTCAAATCAAGCACCCTTTATATATTTTAGAGAAATACAAATGATATCATTGAATACTTCCCTTTTGATTCAACAAGCCGCAGTTTATACACCATCTTCATATGATATCGTCGATAACTGACTGCGATCAATACCATATGCTAACATACAATGCTTGGATATTCTTCAGCAATCACATATGGGATGAACATCGTCATGCGCAGCTGAATATTCAGGAACTCGTGCAACATATCGTCATTTTCAATGATGACATTATCTATACATGGTAATTGAATGTCAATGAAAAGGTAAAATCACAATCAAAATAAACATTTTATTCTATTCTCTTTGTTAACCCTAACATATTACACTTTAAATTACTATGAATAACAACAATTACAACGCCAACTTGGAGAGAATGATGATAGAACTGGTCGTGGAAGTACGAACTCTTACTAATGAAGTGCGTGATATAAAGACGAAAGTAGATGGTATGGAGAATATCATTAGAAACAGATTTCCGTCTGTTACTTCAGAGCATTCAGCTGATCATTCTGGTTAGCGGTGTACATATGATCTGTTATATCCAAACCTGACCTTTTATAAATGGTAGAAGTTACATTTCAATTAAAGGTTACAAAGTATACTATGAATCTTAACAGATTTGGGTTCAGGAATATAGTCAGAGTTACATCTTCAGCTAGAGCATTGTACCTTGCCGATTGTTGTGGATACTTAAGACAATAGCTCATATAATGATGATGATATAGCACATTGGAAGAGCACAGCTTAAGATCAACCCATTATTCCCATAAGTTCAATTGAATTACTTTATTGAATATTGAATAGTATAGTCTATTGTACATACTATCTATCTGTTGAGCAATGTAGACTTACTTACCTGACATCACATATAAGAATCATTCTCATTGGTCAAAGCATCCACTGCTCTTCCTGCTAGATGAGATTTACTGATGGCTGAGATGGAGATAGATCTCCGAAGAAGACCTACTGTCATTGGATGATTACTTCCCCCACATTGTTGTATTACTAATATAGAAATAGATCTGAGATAAGCTCACAGGAAGATAGAGATGAAGCTGTCAGATACATCACTAGTAGATATTATTGGATAACTTGCCATGTACTCATATCATAAGTCGAGTGTTGATCACTTACTTTTACCCGTCCATATTTTAGTATAAATACCCTTACCCATTAAGCATTAGAATCGTTATCTTATTTTCTGATAATAAAGGATATACAAAGTTCTAACAGTATTCCTTTAGTATTACGTTCTTATTAGTTGTTAAAACATTTTTTACTGTTAACTACTTTACCTTACATTCAATATGTCAAACTCTGCCTCAATCAACCTTACTACTGCTATGGATGAAGACTCTGGAGACTTGTCCCCTCGTTCGTGTGCTTCTCTACCTGGGACCACTATGAAAGATTTGGACGACTAATAACGGACAGAACGACTGATTTAGGCGGAATAGTCCGACTTTTCAGGACGTATACGAACCTAACGATTTAACGGACGGGATGTTATCAGTCGTAATACTTCGGACCGGCCATTTTTAATCACGTGACATTAACTCGGACGAAAGATTCATATATACAGTCTCTATTGGATACATGCTCATCATATACACAGTTACTATTCGACAGATACATATCATAAATCGTCATATAGACGTTGTTATTTTGGTTATTATTGTATGTAATGCATATCAAATGTATTTTATTATGAATAGAATAAACTATTGCACTGAAGAAAGCTATTGTAATGAATATAAAACTGGTTATTTCACCTATGGAATCCCCATAGAGTATAAGAAGCATTGTGACCATTGTATGTTGAGAGAGATAGAGATAGATGGGGAGAAAAAGCATTGTATGTTTTATCAGATAGAGATGGCAGGCAGTGTACATTGTGACAGAGAGGAATAAAGGTATTCATAATTGATTATACTATATGATAAAGAAGTTGTATTAGTAAACAGCATATATAGACAACACGGCATCTACTTACATCTAATCTTTTTAGTTATAGCTACCCACCTAATAGAGAAAACACATTTAGCATGCTGTATACCAGACAACATATAAAATTCATACCACAAACAAGAAAGCATCATATACAGTAGTTACTGGGTTACATAGCATAGAACTAAAGATAGAAATAGTATGAGTAATTGTATCGTCTGTATTTTATTTCATGTACTTACATATGTTATTCATACTGAAGATAGGACACCTATCAGCAAAGGGAAGTTAATTTCATGTATTTTTATGACATGGAGTAAGTTACATACCATACATGAGATATCCAGTTGATGATAAAGGTAGAGGAATGTTGCTGGGCTGTTAATGGATGCACTATCAATAGATAAGAGTGTAAGTATTGAGTTCATTATATGTTGTATCTGTTACTTACAACTTCTTGATTTAAAGTAAGATATCTAATAAGAGAAAGTCAGTCTACTCCACAACATGGTCATCATACAATCATAAGTACCAGAGCAACACCTATTCATACATCATAGGAGACAACACAAGGTACTTTATCGTGGAGAGTATCAATAACAGATAATAGAACTAGGAGTATGATAATAAAGAATTACTCTTGGGTATATTACGTATACACTTTGACCGAGAACACCTTAAAACAAGCAACATAGAGAGCAGAATACAGACAACCCTTAAACCAAAACTGAGTAACAGATATACCAGAATATAAGCATTATAAATAATCAAAAAGAGCATTCCAGATAGATAACCAATGAAGAGAATACACTAGTAGAAGAATAGAGGATACATCACAAAGAGAGATAAGGAAAGGCAAAATATAAATATTCAGAGAGACACCAGAAGGAATGAGAGTAACAGTCAGAAAGAGTATATACTGATCTTGGTAGATATAAGTAGAGCTCCTTGTTTGACTACATAGAAGAGTCTCTATTTATACTATGTGTTAGTACATTTTATCGTAATATTGATTGAGAGGATTTGTTACCTATATTTCTGTCATGTCGAAGATGAAGGTCATTACCTTCATTCCATATACTACATAGGCACCTTAATTAAAGTCTTTATTATGTTCAAGAATAGTCATTATTAGATATACGAAGAAAGAGAAGACGGAAAGAAAAGAATAAAAAAGAACTTTGCAAGGGTGGTATTATTATACTCCGTCCCAAAAGCATCTATTTGTATATTGTAGAATATCGTATTACCCACTTGAAGGCAATCAATCAAGATAAAGATAGCATATAACTGTGCTGAAATAGTATTACCAATCACTATGTATAATCTTATATATTTAGTCAGCCATCAACAGCTTCCTCGCTATAGAAATACATCCAAGTGATACAGCAATTTCATTAAACATGACTATCCAGATTATATACAGATAAAAAATTAAAATAAACACCTCAGTAAGTTATTGGAACTTCACAGATTGTTGAATACCATCACTTGGACTCTATCAATCCCAATCAGTTATATATATGATCAGCTCTAAAAGAACAACCCCTTCTGTCTCAGATGAATGATGTACACAGTCCACAACCAAAGTGTCTATCCAATACAAACTCTAGTATGCTCAACGAAGATTCAGAAGATAGCTATCAAGTCGACAAGTAACAGCATGTATACTGATAAGGTGTACCGCGAGTGCCCATTATGATATTGTATGTTCAGGTCAATTATTGGTGTTGCTCAATGGTAATCCATTTCAATCATCGTGTATCAGAGTGTGAAGTCAATATTAGATCTATTATCATTAATCAGTATTTGAAAGATAGACGGGCATAAACAGGTTTTTATCATCCATACCATTAAGTTGTACTGCTATTCAAGGGTGAGAAATTGCATGCCCAGTCTACGTTTTGCTGTTACAGGGTGTGAATCCAGATTAATTATAGTATGCCAAATTACATTATATATCTTTCCATGATCCTCAGACAACACTCAAGAGAGATAGATGAATAACAGGCTATTTTGTATGTGTATACGAAGAGTATATATAACACTGGCTCAAATATTGTAAGGCAACAGTAATTTCATATGGTATCCATACCTCTATAGATAACCAGTCTTTATCCACATTCTATGCACATTGATCTTATTTACATCAGTACTATCACTTATCTGCCTTAATAGCCATTACTTACAAGTAAAGTTTAATCGCACCATATTATGTACTGTTATTCCATAGCTGTTTATACTGTTTATCAACAAGTGTCTGATAATGCTCTATATCCCAACCTTCGATATACTATGTCAACATATGAGTCAGCAATTAATCGTATTAAATATTCTGTTGTTATTTTAATATACCTCATATAAACAACATACTGTCCTCATTCCACCTGATTCCATCCTGCATCACTGTGTACTTTTTGATCTTTACAGGGTGCACTTGTATTTAGTTGTTCCTACATTAACTGCATTCACACTCTGACTAATTATATCGACGTACTCCATCGTTGTCTATGGTCAGCTCTCCTGATGGGTGAACTGTGATGTTCGACATTCCCAACACTGGCACACTAGAATTATATATGTGTGATTTGGTTTATTTATTGTTTTATCCTCATCTTTTATCTATTTGTTTACCTTGAGTTATTACATATATCCATTTCAACTGTATCTTATCAGTCTAATGAACAACTGCTCTCCATACTCATTCAACACCATCAGACACCACATCACTATGGATATTATCAGTTCTTCCGAATATTCTTGTTATTGTGTACAGTTCCTACTTTTTGTTTATATTCTCATATTGTTGTCATATTCTGTGTGTGATATACCCTACGTCGAAGTACAGTATATCTGATGACTGTGCATTTGAGGTATACATCCCATCGCAGACACTAGGCCTATTCGTTATTAGTATATGTTATTGTCCTTAGATTCTTTTTGCTGTTTACATGGTCCCTACTGAAATGAAAGTAAAAAAGAGGGGATAATCGGAAAATGAAAAAAATAAACAAATAAATAATCTGTCCGGGCAAGTCAGTGATATAAATAGACATAATTAATTGATGGAGCATTTGAACAGCTTACAATTTGGCATTTTCTATTTCGAAATTGAAATAAAAATTGTAAAACAACAATAAAATACATTATACATCCATTTTTTATACTTTAAACAGTACTATGATATATAAAAGAACCTCATGAACAACATATCTCATTTTCAGAATTCAAATCAAAACTTTGTTTATTGACATTAACTTTGTCATTCCAACTGCTGGAAAACAATACAATTCAATTGGCTGGCTACCTTTGAAAAGCCCTAAGACGACTGAACCAGTCAGCCTGGCTGTTATTTGGCGTCCAAATCTTTTATAGTGGACTGATGACTTGGACTTTCTGGTAGGCTCCCCTTTGTCTTTAGGCTCTCAACAGAGTATAAGTGAAGAACAATTGCTCGAGCAGACGGTGAAGGAGTTGAAGATTCAATTAGGTATGCATCTGCATAACTATGTTGAGGCGTTGAAAGAGAAAAACAATGCGAAGACAGATGAAGCCCTGCGGGAGATGTGTCGTGTGAAGAAAGAACTTAGCACCTTATCTAAGCTTGGTGATGTGTTTTCTACCGGTGTCAATGAAGAGAAGGAGAAGAAATCTGGCTCGCTTCGGGCTACTGGTCTATCCCTGTCGCATCGTGATCTTCCAAAGTTTCAGCTGATGAGCAATCCTGTCCTCCCTTTTCCGGGTGAATCCGCTTATGAGTCTGTCGAACATTTCTTGCAAACCTTTGAGAACATTATACAAGGGTCTTTGTATCGCGAGGTCGAGGCTGTCTGGAGGCATCTGTTCCCTTTGTGTCTTCCGTTTAGTGACAACGCTTGGGTAAAAACTGAGCTGAAGGAGTGTCGTAACTGGGCTGAGGCAAGAGAAGCGTTTGTAGAAAGGCATGGTTCAAGCATGAAGCCAGCTATTACAACGACCTGGTTTTCACTATGACAATGAGCAATCAAGAATCCATTGGTAGCTACTCGAAGAAGTTCCTTCAAGCCGTGTACAATGCAGGTCTATCCAAAGATGATCCTAGGGTGGCAGATAGGTTTATCTCATCTTTAACATTACCCGTTCAAACTGTTGTTCGTCTTGCTGTGGCTCGTACTGGGAAAGATAAGAAGGCCAAAGACAAGAATTGGACGGTGGAATACATTTCTCAGGTCGGTCGTGATGTTTTAGGTGATGACAATCGTAACTATGGTGAAGCTATGTCCATGTTCCCAATGATCAAAAGAAGTGAAGCACGAAAAGGTATCCATCCCAATCCTACTATGAATAGTGCCAGTGGTCCTGTCAAAAGTGCGGTGAATCAAAGATTTCGGTTTGCTAATAAGGTGATTAGCAAGGGCTTCCACTGTGTGCACCATGGGAAGAATACCTCACATGAAACAAAGGATTGCTATACCATGAAGAAGAAAGCCGAGAAAATGCAAGACAAAGCAAATAAAGTTTGCTTCAAGTGTAAAACTCCTTGGATGCCGGGTCATGCTTGTAGCAAAATTACGAAGAATGTATTTGCTGTTGCAAATCATGTGAAGAACAACCAACCAGTGCCAAGACCATTAGCTGAAGACATGGAAGTGGCCACCGCTGAAGTCAGTAAAATGATGGAAGGGTTGAGCTATGATTGTAAGTACCCAAACCAGAACAGTAGTAGAATTAAAGCTAGTGATGCATTTAATTTACTAACTCCAATAATTATAGAGAACCAAAAACTGATCGGGCTAGTTGACACCAGGAGTGATTCCACCTTGATGAATAAGGATGTGTTATTTAAAAAATTAAATATAAATAAATTAAATGTTGTAAATGGTTCCTATGAATTTCTGGCTATGAATAGTAAAGTGTCTTGTGTTAGTAAAACTGATCCATTGCGGTTTAAATATGCAAATGGTATCTCATTCACTCATCCAGTTGAAGTGATAGAGTTCAATAATAGTTTCAAGTTTGATATCCTCTTGGGAAAAGATATTTTACCCAAGATGAATATTGCAGTCACAGGAGTAGCATATAAGTGGGATTGCACTGTCGATCACTCTGATAGTGTTACAAATGATGAGGCGATATTTGAGAATATAAACATTGATCATGAAAACAAAGTAGAACCTGATAAGTCGCCAGCTGGTACAGAAGATCAAAGAGCAGATTTCTTTAAATTAATCAAGGTATCACTTGAGAAGAATCAGGGCATTCCAGTGGCATCGTCGTGCCCCATGCCTGAATCAATTATTCACTTGCCCACTAAGGAAGGTGCCACGGCATATAGACGGCAATATCCCATTCCACATGCATTGAGGCCAGTATTAGATAAACAGATTACCGAGTGGTTAGAAACAGGTACAATTATCAAATCCAGACTGAACACTTCGTTTAATAGTCCCCTGCTGCTTGTACCTAAAAGGAACAAGGAAGGTGTGATTGTTAGTCATCGAGTTTGTTTAGATGTGAGATTGTTGAATAAGATCCTACCCCCAACTTTCAATTATCCGGTTCCACTGATTAGAGACATATTTGACAATTTGGCTGGTAAAAAGGTGTTTACTACCCTTGACTTATCGAATGCCTATCACAGGTTTAAGGTTGCACCTGAGGATGTTCATAAATTGACATTCACTCACAATAATGCCCAGTATTCCTTTATCAAAGATGCTTTGGCGTAAAAATG
>JAIXMH010000012.1:0-90000 GCA_025528865.1 Pilobolus umbonatus
GATGGCCCTTTTCAGAAACATCTGACTATGCTGTGTTATCTCATCAATATGGTCAATCACATCATGTTCTACTATTGTATGGGGATATTTGGTAGTCAAAACAAGTAATAACTGCATTGACCCTTTGTCCTTTGGATTAGATTGTACAATATTCTTCACTGTGTCTATCATGTTTAACATGGTTTCCCTTGTCAATAAAAGATAGGGTTGAGTACTCAGGATAGAGCCGATGATTTGAAATATTGAATCATCCCATGGATATAGAGAGTGGACATCATCTTCAATTACAGTGAAATTGTCATCGTTATTTCTGTATAATTTGCCATCTGAGAGTATCACTCTATGAGAACATTAGTTACTCGGTCAGTATTGAGTTGAGAGGGTACATACTGTAGTAAAGTGGTGCGGAGATTGGGTGATAGACAGCCTATACTCTTTGTCAGGATATCCAGTACTGGTCTGACTAATTTGGTATGGAAGAGCAATGGGATAATGAGGCCATCTAAGATAACTTTTCCCTTACTTCTCCCAAGTAGCATGATAGTATTAAGAAGTACTCTGGATAGATTCCCAGTCGACTGACATGTCTAGAGAATCCATTAGATATAGAGGTGATATACTTATCTTATGTTGACTGCTACCTTTGAATAGACTGTAGACTGTATGATCATGATAGCAGTTATATTAGGTATATTTGATTTTTCTATTTCAATGCATAGATCAGCCATTGTATCATCTGACCAGGAACTGAGCTTTACTGCTTTAATGATGAACTCCAGCTACAATCAGTGTTAGTTGGAGTGGCAAAAGATACACCTAAAGTCAAACAGTACCTCATTTTGAGACAGATTTAATAAAGAGTTGATTGTATCCACTTTGTCTTTTGTTTGTCTATTTTCAATAGATAACGTACGTAGTGAATCCAGTAGAGAAGTAAGATGGGAAAAATCTTGCTCTATGGACACTACTCATTGTTAACATAGGCCTAAATAACAGATATCTCCCTTTTACTTACTGCTACTCTCATTCTGTCTATCATCCATAACAGGTTCAATGCTGTCTGAATTCCTTAGTCCTTTCAGCAATGGTTTGATAGTAGTGCTATTGAAGTATTATGCAAAGTAGTGGTTAAGGAAATAGTATGTAGTTGCTGGCTATGCATATATATAAGTCAAAAAAGATATAATCAGTGTAGATTCATCCAGAGAAGGCTTTATGATGGTAGACGAGTGTTCTATGTAGACTGAAGACTGTTGTTATATTGATGAATGAAGAGAATGAATATGAATCTTACTTGGTTTCCTCTCCTTTGTCATGTCAAAAGTGTTTACTAACTCAGTGTCAAAAGAGCACTGGCTATTTAATAGTGCCTTTATTGCATTTATCTTATCTTTCTTCAAGGCTGGCAGGGACATGTTATCCTTATGACAGAACGATGCAAATGTTTTATTATTTGTAATGTTTATATGGAGGGGGGAAATCAGTGTCGGGATATCAATTTTTACTCTCTTCTGAAATTGACAGATCCTTCATCTTCAACTGCTCAATCTCCCAGTAGCCTTCAAATCGCTGTCTGGCGTCAACTATGCCTCTATTACGTTTATATTCTGCAAATTGATGGGGATTCCTCATCACTTCTTGACGCAGCCATTTAATATAAGATTCAGTCTTCTCGAATCTATACCTGACAACCTTCTCCTTGAGCACCATTTCTTTTTCAACCTCATCCAATAACTGTTTAGTCACTTCTCTGTATTCTCTATATAATAAGTACTGTTCATTCTTTATCTTGAAGAAGAAATCATCCCCATGTCTCTGGCATCTTATGACTACTCCCTCAGTCTCCTTGTTTTTGTATAAGCAGGACTTCGCTACCTCCACTGCCAATTCCTTTAATTCTGTAATGGTATCAAGTTGTTCATATGCCGTGGGATGGAAGCCAAATAATTTAGCAACAGCCAATACAGTTGAACTAGGCAATGTATTCAGTTTCTTTGTGTTATAGTTGATTCCATGTAAGTAGAGACCTCTTTCTCTGCCATGATAAGGCAGCACATGCTCTTCAAATTCATCATCACACAACTATATATCAGCCCATTAAACTCTGTTTTTATGCTGTCATTCCTCCATTTACCTCTCCCACCAAAGTGACTTTCTTTGGGTATAACCATTCAGCCAGATCCTTCTCAGTCTTATTGACAGATGCCAAGTGTTTGATGACCCAGTTATAGCCCACTGCAGAATGTGATTTCAAGTCGTCCTTAACTGAGGTTGTTGAATGTTTGGATGTTACTACTACTCTTTCACTGTTTAATGCAACAATAAATATAATACACCCATTCTCCTTGGAAGTAACTTCATAGGGCCCTGTTGTGTCTGCTTCTATAAATGGCCACTAATTATAAAGATTGGGTTGGGTTGGTACTTTTCTATTGTAGAGTATGTCAAATATGTACCTGAGTTTCCTTGGTCTCTGTCAAATTGAAGAATTTATCATATCCTCTCACTCGAATAACATATCTATTGTCTACCTTCTGAGTAAATAATCCACGGGCCATAATGGGAGCAAGAGCAGCCTTCTTCTTATACACACTTTCCCTCATGACCCAACTGGTCCACACTTGCCCATCTTCTAGAGTGTAGTCCTTGGTTCTTACTTCTTTGGGATACTCCTTCTGGAACTCATATAACTTGGAGACTACTTCATGAGCTTCATCCAGCTTCAGATCTATGGAGGGAATGTTCAATGTGTTCATTTATGAGATCTCGAATAAAGAAAAATAAAAAATTATAAACACTCCTCTCCTTAGGTAAAAAAATCGATTTTTTATCTCTCAAGGTTAAATTAGGCGCAGTAGTTTATGACTCAGGGTGAACATGCATACTATATTTAACATTTGTTGATACTAAAAATACTGGTTTTTGTTATGTACAGCGTATAAGTACTGCGCCAAGTATAAAGATCCAAATAATAAAATATTATTATGTCTGCCTGTGGGAAAAGTGGCAAACTAAAAGTTGAGTAAAAGTTCAATGAGCATATGTGACATTAATGGGTTGAGTTTTAAGCACATCAAATCTAATCTCTAACCATAGTGTCTGCCAATCATGGCCTTGTTAAATAAGAAAAACTTCAGTCATCAGTTTAATGGATTTATTGATAGACATCAGAACTATGTCCTACTTCTTCAGCATGTACTTAAAGTGATAGAATATAGAGCAGTGTATGCAGTGTTTAAGGTGCACAATACTCAGAATGTTATGAAAAAGCAGAAAATGACGCCAGCGATTGATTGTATTTTACCATCTCGGACCAGGTTGAACCACCTTCCTTTTATGTACATGAGCATTTCACCCGTTTGTTTCTGTACGACTATCAGCGATAATGCCGAAGAATGGCACAATACAAAAGTATTATGATGACTTTACTGATATTATTGACTAATTGCCCATAGTATTGTGGAATCTGTAGATAAACTAGATTTATTATTATCTTCTAGTATAAATACCCATATGCTCTACCTCCCAAAATATACCTTCACGCACTCTCTTTTCAATTAACTGACCTACACTCAAAACAATGACAGACCAAACAAAGCATGCACTCTATGAAGAGCGTGTGGAAGTAATCAAGGTGAAAAGTAATCTATACAAGAAAGAGAACTCTACTTCTAGTTTCTCTGATTCTACCTCGGTTGAAGTTATCAACTCTGAAAATGGAGGATTCATTCCTGATCTTGAATGGACAGAAGAAGAAGAACGCAGAGTGTTATTCAAGATAGATACAAGACTGATGCCTTTTGTCTTATTAATGACATTTGTATTGAATATGGATCGTACCAATATATCCAACGCTATTTCAGATAATCTTCCTGCTGATCTGGGTTTCGGTATTGATGGTGTGAATACAGGCATCCTTATCTATTCTGTAGTCTTCACTCTTGTTACTCTTATTACCACGCCTATCGTTAACAAAGTAGGTGCTCATGTCTGGATTCCTATCTTAATGACCAGTTGGGCAGTTGTAACTTGGGCCCATGCACTTCTCAAAGTAAGTACAATGAAAAAAATGAATCTAGATCACACTAATAACCACTGATATGATATTAGAATTATCCTGGATTTCTAGCTGTTCGTTTCTTTATTGCACTCACTGAAGCTGGTTTTATTCCTGCCTGTCTCTACTATCTTTCCTTCTGGTACAAAACTAATGAATTGGCTACCCGACTTTCGTGGTTCTGGGGTATACAATCATTTGCTTCTGCTTGTTCTGGGTTGATTTCATTTGCTGTCTTTAATATGAGTGGTGTTGGCGGTCTATATGGTTGGATGTGGTTATTTGTTCTTGAAGGAATCTTCACTCATATCATCGGTTTTATTGCTATGTAAGTAATTCATATCGATATATCTATGTGTATATCACTGACTTATATATTGCCATTTCATTAGATTATTTGTCCCTTCAGGCCCATTCTATACCAAGGGTGGTCTTCGTGGTAAAAAGGGATGGTTCACAGAGAAAGAAGCCCAAATTGCTGTAACCAGAATCATCCGTGATGATACAACTAAATTAGACAAGGCACCTGTTACATGGCACGATGTCAAGATCTCAGTGTTAGACACCAGGTTATTAACTCACTTGGCTATTACTTTCCTCAGGTATGGAACATAAAAGCATAAAGTTGAGGTTATACAATAACTAATCTGTTTTGATAGTATTATGCCCAATACCCCTGTAACTACCTATCTTCCTACACTCATCAAAGGCTATGGATTCTCTGTTACTACCGGCAACTTATTGACTGCACCTTCTTATATCATCAATTTGATATTCTCTATTATTATTACTCGTAGTGCTGATAAAAGAGGAAATTATGCTTACCATGCTTTCTTTGGATGTGTCTGGTCAATGGCTGGTTTCTTGGCTCTGATATTATTACCAAGTGATGTTGGACGTTGGAACTCATATGCTGCGGCCTTATTCGTTTCTTCTTCTCCTATGTGGCATGGAATGCATATTGCCTGGATGGCATCCAACCTTGCCCCAATCGGTAAACGTACTCTGGCTTTAGGTGCTGTAATTGGTGCAGCCAACATTTGTGGTGTTCCTGGTTCACAAATATATCGTAAGTTCTGTAATAACAATTATGAAATTATTTATTTTTCTAACTTATCATCCTTTATATAGGTGCTGATGATGCTCCCAAATTCGTCAGAGGTAACTGGGTTAACTTTGGTATTATTGCAGCCAGTGGATTTCTCTTGCTAGTTCAGCATACCCGTTATACATTGACTAACAAACTCCGTAATAAGAAATGGTCCAATATGACTGATGCTGACAAAAAGAGCTATCTTGAAAACACTAAAGATGAAGGATCTGCTCGTTTGGACTACAGATTTAGACTGTAGTGAAAAAAAGTACCCACCTAATAACCTCCCGTCCCTTGTATTTTTATTTATTAGCTACTCACCACTAATACACTCATTCCCATTTAATCATACTTTAATAAAATTAACATCTATTATATGTGTCAAAAGAGTTTAGTAATATCATTGGTAAGAGCTGCATGGCTTCCGATAGCTCAGGAAGTTTCGCAGTAAAGGTTACACCCGCCAAGACTTGAATAGAATAGCCCATTCAAACTATCGATAGAGAATGAAGCCTTTCCACTATAGATAGTAAGCAAATAACACATGCTTAATCAAGTATACCAATGTACCTTGATCAGTCTTTTAAGCACAAGTATTTATTTGTATGGTGATAAGCCACTTTATTTGTCTTGAAATGCCAGATTTAAATTATTTTTTTCTTGCTTGATATCTTATTAAATATTATGGGAAAAGCAAAAGACAAGAGTATGTATTGCAGTACAAAAAGATAATGAATCCTCTCTAATATATTTACTTCTATTGAATAGAGAAGGTAGTATCCACTTCCAAGTGGGCTAAGGCCTCTCTTAATCCCGAGAATGGTAAACACATGGTTCATTATTTCATATAGCAATCACACACTCATTAATTCGCTTTAGCCAAGGAGCGTATTGAACAAGAAATCAACCTCCTGCATCTACGTAAACAAGCTATCAAAACACCCAATACACCCACTGTACATAAAGTAAAGAAAAATAAGCAGATCAAGAAGATGGCCAATGTCAAGAAAGAAAAGAAGAAGTTAAGGGCTTCTATGGTTGCAGATAAGGAAGAAAGAAAGTTGGAGCAGGCTTCAGAAAGAGCAGAGAAGAGAAAGATGGGCAAAATATTATGGGAATAAACAGAAGTAAATTTTTCTTTTATTCATATCCAAATTATGAACCTAATCCTAGATTCTTCTTCCGGATAACAGCCTCAATGGGTGCTATTATACCTCCATTCGCAGTTCCCAATGACTGGCCTTCCTTCCAACTATAAATATTAACATGAAGTTTAGTTTCATATAATCATCCCAATAAAAACATGAATACTTTACCCCATTAAAGCCAGCATTCGATGACCCACATTGCCCTCACCAATAGGAGATGCTTCTGCTCCTACAACAGTACCCGGTACAGGGCCTGTTGACTTTTCCTTCTTGGATTTAGAATTGCCTGTCTTACTTCCATATGTTTGTGCCTTTGTGTATTGGGCTGTACTCTTCTTATTCTGTCTATCCATATTCTCTTGCATATTACTTATAAATGTGTCAATATTCGTACGGTCTCTTGGTATGTGAGATTTAGCAGTTTTGGTAATAGTAATACATCTGGAATTACCACTTCCAGAACTACTAGATTTCAGTTGATATACGCGGACTAGAGTGTGAACATGTCTCCTAAAGGTCGTTGGCATAGGTGCAAATTGTAGACTGGTTATTGACCTGTCTTGAATAAAATCACGAATACGCCTGATTGATAAAGAATAGAATTAATGATATGGGTCATATTAATCACTCTAGTTCACTTAACTCGTCTACTTTTAGCAGCTGTGATCTATCTATCTCACCAGCTTCTTCCTGTCTCTCCTTCTTCCTCTGCTTCATCTCCTTCTTCTTCTTTTCCCTTTCCTCTCTTCTAGCCTGTTTTTCTGCCCATCTTCTCATACCAGGCTTCAGACTAGGCGGGACATCTCTGATTGCTTGATTGAAGAATTCAGCATTGAATGAGCCATTCTTCTGTCTGCCGGGCTGCTTATAATCCTTCATGATCATCTTCTCTTCCTGCTGTAGTTCTTTGGATATGTCATCCTCATCATAATCATGAGTGAGCAGACTGTCATAATCGTATTTATCAAAACTCATATCAACGTCATCATTGGATGAATCATCGACTGTTCTCAGCAAATCCCTTAAACTTTCTCCTTCTTCCAGGTCAATATTCTCAATGAAATCGTTAAGTAAGTCATTTTCATAATCATCGTCATCATCGTCGTCGCTGCTATTGTCAATAGCATTAGTATCAATCTCCTTAGTATCAGCATCCTGAATCCAATCAACATAAGTCATTGTCTCCACACCATCAGCATTAAAATCGTTAGACTTCTTGGGTACATTATTAGCAGACTTCTTAGATGAATTACCAGCAGTATCAGCTGCATTACTGCCAGCCTCCTTGATGTTCATTCGGGATAATTTACTGGTGATGTTATCCTTATTTACTTCAGTCTCTTCCACACTGTCTTTGGTATCATCCGGTATATCTATCATAATATTTATTTTAGTCAACCGATAAATTGACTGAATAAGACAGCTACTACCATTCAACAGGGAAGTCGACTTGGTGAAGCTCACACTCTTCAGGTATTTAGATTTTCCTTCTGCAAATTGAGGCTCCTTCTTTTTTGCTGCGGACGAAGACCCTGCGTAGTTCTGCCTATCTTCATACATGCTGTATAATGGAGATCTATCCTGATTCTGAGTAGATCTATTCACCGGTCTAGACTGTTTCTTCTTTCCGTTGACTAAAACATAGACTATAGGTAAGTATACTCTTTGTTACTATTCTCATGTGTGTCTCTGACCTTTGGGTTTTCTAGTTATTTCAGTCTCTGTATCTGTATCATCACTACTGAATTGACCATAGACTCTGAAATCATCGTCCAAGGTGTCATTTAATTCGTATACAAATCCGATAGATGTAGGTATCAAATGACGATTATGGCTTCTGCCACCTCCACCACCTCTCTGGCCTCGTCCTCTTCCACCTCTTCCCCTTCCCCTTCCCCTTCCTGCTCTTCCTCGTTTGTTATTCATAATTGATAGCTTTTTAATAGTGAAGAATAAAAAAATGTGTTGATTGAAAGGTGTTATCTACCTGGATAGCCGTATCTATATCTATTTTTTTATTCACTCCGATCAATCGAAGGCAAAAAAGAGGATCATATCAAATAGGAATTATTGTTTATTATCTTCAAATCAAACAACAGTATTTGAACCCACTAAATAATAGAGGGGGGTTATAGTGTCCTTCGTTTGCTGCCATACATCTCTATCCAGAATGGATTGGGTCTGGTTATTCCATCAGGTCCCCTATTTATAAGATATTAGAATGACATTGTATATGTGACAGACTTATTTTACACTATGATATCTGTTGTTTTTAATTGTACTGTGGGTATCATTTCTACTATTTGACGCATACTAGCCATGTGCTGATCACTAGGCTAAATTTGTGTTGTTATAGAAGCCATATTATAGTATCTTTGGGGAATATACCTTATTGTTAACTGGTTTATTCATCAATCTCTGAGTTCTATGTGGTGATATATGATAAGTGGGTGATAACTTCATCTGTAATGATTGATAGAATGAACTCTGATCTGTGCTTCTGTTCCTTCTCAGCTCTGTGGGTAGAGTAGGAGGACTGTCTGTCTGATCCTTGCCGAGAGTATTATTTTCAGATAGGACAGTGGGTATTGACTCATTGGATGATGAGGGTGAGGATGGGGGATATGATATAATGGTATTCATCTAGTGGTTGTTAATACCAAAGTAATAGCATTGAGAGTTCATAAACCTACCTGTGATTGTATATCAACTATTGTTCTCTCCAGCTTCTCTACTCTCTCTTCCTCAGAGATTGATAAGAATAAATCACGCTTATAACTCATCTCTCTGTCCTCATTATCATTAGATGTGTGTTCTGTATCAACAGTGTTATTAATAGTTGTATCCATGGTATTGCTATTGTCTGTATTCATGGTATTGCTATTGTCTGTATCCATGGTATTGCTATTGTCTGTATCCATGGTATTATTAATGTTTGTATCCATGGTATTATTAATGTTTGTGTCCATGGTATTATTAATGTTTATATCCATGGTATTATTAATGTTTATATCCATGGTATTATTAATGTTTGTATCCATGGTATTATTAATGTTTGTATCCATGGTATTGTTAATGTTTGTATCCATGGTATTATTAATGGTTGTAACTATATCATCCTTGTCAAATAGTAAATCTGCCCCTTTAATAGCTGTATCAACATTGTCAATTAATGAATCTACTTTCTCAATGAATGTAGCTATACCGTCATTGACTACATTCTCATTATAGTTGATTGTACTCTCACTAGAATTAGCTGTATTCTCAGTATGATTAACTGCATTCTCATTTTGATTGAATATGCCTTTTCTATCGTCATTACTGTGTGATATGAGTGAATTACTCATCCTATTTTTATTGAATGGCATAGGTGGATGCCATATTTTTTCAAGTTGACGTGACAGCCGTTTTACTGGAACAGATCCCTTCATGACATCTTTAGGCTTCTCAAAAAATGAATAGGTCACTTTGGATGAATCAGTCTCATCCGCCACCTCCTCCTTCCCTCTTCCACTATCTTGTGTGTCAATACTATCATATGCTGGCCTCTTTCTTCCTATTCTTGTATAACCAGGAGATTCCTTCCTTGCATATTTGAGTCCCTCATCCACTCTTCTTATATCTCTCTGTGGACTACTTCTATTAGACTGTGTACTGGCTGATATCCTAGCTCTCTTGAATGGGGGATAGAGGAGGTAGTCATCGGTCTGTATTTCTGCATCTACAGCATGTCTGAAGTTATCTCTCTGACCTCTATACCTGCCATCACCAGAGACTGAGCTACTTCTAGAAGTGGATGTACTACCTGTATCTTGTCGATTGTCTAACATAGATAAGTGTCTCCAGCCCATAATCTCACAGAACCGGTCAAACTCATGAGTGGCGGAATGACTGACAATAGCAACCATATCAAGTATATTAGATAAATAAGAGTGTGGTCTGTTGTGAGGTTGATCTTCTGCACAATGATCTTCTGGTATATCTTCACTGGACATAAGGTGATTTAAGTCTGCTTAACCAAAGAAGTAGAAAAAAAAAGATATAGGAAGGAAGCACCAAAAAAGGGGGCGGGGAGTGGGGAAGGCCAAAAATATAAATTGGTTATAAAAAAAGCCTCTCATCGATCTGCGTAGCTTCAATTGCTATTACCCCCCTTTTCTCTGTTTACAAGGAAGCTCGTATTTTTTTTTTACTTGAGGTGAACATGCTGTTGTAGATTTATGCCGCTTTTCTTTCTATTTCAAAATAAACAGCTATTAGAGAGAATGGTGCCACTGAGGACATCAATGTAATAAGGGTATAATAAGGCCTATTCAGTATCTATTTAAAATGTGTTACATGCGTCTTGGAGGGATCCAAGTTGAAGGTGACAGATAAAGTGGGTAAAAAGTATTTTACTTTGATCTGATTGGATAGAATGTCGCTTTATTCCTCTGATCCCCCCTTCTTTTTTTTCTTAATTTTTTCGAATTTCTTATTTTTTTCCGCTCACACCCACACACACTATCTCTCTCTTCTCTCACCCTTGCTTGATATGTCTATTATTAGTCAGGTAGCAAGCTGTCTACACCCACAGAACCACTGCTCTATGTCTGAGAGGATATCTAGTCTAGGAACTCTCTCAGCTACATTAGGAGGTAAAAAAAGATAATACTTTATACCCAATGATATTTAAACTGTCTAAAAAAGGTAGTATGACTATGGAACAGTCATATGAAGTATTATCTGCTGTACCTCTTGGGTTATTCTTCAATGCATTTGCATATGAAGATGATACATTGACTACTCTATTATGTGAAATTATCAATAAGTTATTACATCCATTCACTTATGAACAGTTAGTGTCACCAGAATATAAGGTAAAGATAAAGGGAGCATACATAGACTGTAATGGTTTGTTTGACAGGTATCATTTGGTAGGAATTTCTGTTACAAGGATTAACCCACTTTTCACCTGAGATACGATATCTGTCTATTGAACAAGTATTCAAATGTCTGCCTTCAGATGCATATATCAACACCATGGTACTTCATTATCAACATCATTATCTAATATCAACCAATTAACTTGTCTTCTGCAGGTACAATCTGATATATTCCCATTAGTATTGGCTACTTTGGCCTTCCAAGATACAAGAACAGCTGATAAGACAGTGAACTTACTCTATAGATTATCCCAGACTACAGCAGGACAGAATGCATTCTTTGGACCTACCTGTTTAGCCATGTTGAAACAGTTACTGCATGTGTAAGTAATATCACACATGATTAGTAAATATATAACTCATATATCTATCTATATAAACAGGAACGATATTACTAGCTTCAGAGTATATGATCTGATTATCAAGGTAGCAACTTCATCAGATGCTGCATTTGACATGTGTGAGAAATCCGGTCTTCTCCAGAAATTCCTTGGTGAATTACGGACAGATGATCTCTTGGTCAAAATAAATGCAATTGAGCTACTAAATAAGGTAATGATTATAAAAAAAAAGAGATTCCTTAACCTAGAATATTTGTTTATATCTTTCCAGATTGCCCTTACATCTTCTGGCTTCATTTTCCTGGAGAAGGCCAACCTTATGAATGACATTGCTTCTACTTTGGAGAACACAGATGACAGTGATATAGCCGTGTCATTAGTGAAATGTGCCATCCTCAAGTTATTAGGAAATATAGGAGGTACAGATGTAAGTTGTAAAAAATGAACAGCTACTGCTCATGGTAACCTATATTTAAAACCAGAATAACCAGTTTGCTGCTCTATGTCACAAGTATCACATTCTTCATCATCTGGAAACCTGTCTAGATTCATCTAATGAGGAAGTATTGGTAATACAAAGAGGAATAAGAATGGATAAAGCTTTATCATTAAACATTGTTTAGACAGTGACCATTTCAACCCTAGGTAGGATCGGATCTCTTAAACAGGGTTTACTTCTGATTGCCAATGGTACAGTGATGAGAAAGTTCTTTGCAGTATATGAAGTATCCCTGGGCTCCGTCAAATCAGTCTGTCTTCAAACACTCTCTAATTTGATATCAGTCAAGTAAGCTGGATCTATAGTGTATGTGTGATGTATTCTTATCGTATCTATTAGTGATAACTCCAAAGAAACAGAAGACCTGACTCTCAGTGTATTCAATAACATCAAAGGTAGGAGGGATGACCAAGTGTTCCATTTCATTCTTAATCACATTCATAATTCAGGTTCTCCATCTGTTCTTAACACACTGATAAAAGAGACAAAACAACCTAAAGATGATGTCCGTATTGCTGTATTTTCCCTCATGCAATCTATTGCTCTTCACCCATGGGGCAAAAAGGTAAAAGATGAATAAACAACTTGTTTTCTTCTTGTCACTCACAACTTTACAAGGTAATGGCTCAATCAACATTATTTATGGATTATATCTTGGATCGATCCAATGAACATACAAAGGAAGGCCAGGTAACATATTTATATATGCTTGCAAAATACACACAGACTCATCTTAAGGTTCTTTTTTCATTGTACAGACATGGAAGTATGCTATCATCAAATCTATCCTGACTGCATCAAATGCACTGGAACTTCTTGGTAATGACTATTATACATTATGCCAGACTTATATTCGACAGGGTCCTTTCTATAGACCATTGGAAGCATCAGCAGCTGTTCAAAGCAATTGATTTCTTCAAAGAAAAAAGTAAAATAAATTGATTTCCCCCCTTTCTTTTTCAAGGCCGGAAAGAATAATTTGGCCACTGGGTCATATGTAGACCTTGACAATGATCAAACAGTTGAGTATCTAATGAGTTATCCTTCTTTTTTACCATGACAAAAAAAAGTCCATGCTTACCTTGTGATATATTCCATTCTCAATAGAATGGAATATATCACAGAAATAACCCAATTTATCTGATCTCTAATGAAATCGCATGAGTGATGTAAGGGCAAAACAAGAAAAAGAAAATTTCACTTTGTTGGGAAGATGGTTCTTAACAAAAAATATAAAGGGGGGGAAGAGAGAATGGAGTCATCTGAAAGATTGAGTAATTAGGCCTGTTTGATTTTACATTTTATTAATAAAGAAAAAAAGAGACTTTCTTCTTCTCTTCTTTTCCACTTCCCTTCATGCCAGATTATAGTGCAATGTTAGATATCAGACCTATCAGTTTCATGAGTTTATCGTTTGCAGAAGATACATTTATGAAAGACAGCAATGAAATATATTCTAGGAAAAAGATATCTTATTGGTCACTGATACATCCTCTTCGAACACTTAAAGTGTATCTTCACAATAAGAAACATAAATGTACTTCTCGTTTACTGAGTGATTATGGTGTGGTGCAACGTAGAGAGATAGGTGCAGGAGCATTTGCTACTGTTCGATTGATACACCAAGTAGAGGATGGAGGGAAAGTGAGAGTGTATGCGATCAAAGCGTTTCGAATCAAGAAACAGCGGGAGTCAGAGAATTTGTTTATGAAGAAGTTGATCAGTGAGTTTTGTATATCATCTGCTCTGAATCATCCTAATATAGTCCATACACTTGACTTGGTCTTGGATCATAAAAATCGATATTGCACTGTCATGGAATATGTAAGAATATTTTTTTTGTATATATATTCATATCCACTTAAAACTTCCCCTTATGAAACTCCTCAGTGTCCAGGAGGTGATCTTTATTCATTTATTAAAGAGGGGTTAGTGTCTCCGGAAACAGCAGATGGGTATTTCAAACAACTCCTCAATGGTCTCTCCTTTATACACGAGATGGGTGTAGCACATAGAGACATTAAACCTGAAAACCTGTTGTTACAGGAACACCATGGTACGAGTATCTTGAAGATTACTGATTTTGGAGAAGCAGATGTATTCCGAGAAGCATGGAAGACGGAAGACAGATTATCTTATGGATTGTGTGGATCCACTCCATACATTGCACCCGAAGTATTTGTGCTCTCCAAGCAGGGATATTCAGCCAGTAAGGCCGATGTGTGGTCGGCGGCCATTGTTTATTTCTGTATGAGATTGAATGGAGTCCTGTTTTATTCAGCGCAGAAGATAGATGCGAATTACCGATTATTTGAGAGAGAATTCAATACAAGCTCTTACCCTGCTTTCCAGTCATTTGACCAGGATGTCAGAGCAATCTTATATGGAATGTTGAACCCCAACCCTGCAAAGAGATATACTATTGACGAGGTCCTGACATTACCGTGGATCACAATGATTCAGTTACCTCAGTGAGTCACAGTGAACAATGTTGCGCAATAATACAGTACAATTCACTCATATTGGATCAAATAGATTGGGTCTC
Source organism: Pilobolus umbonatus (assembly GCA_025528865.1). NCBI lineage: Eukaryota > Fungi > Mucoromycota > Mucoromycetes > Mucorales > Pilobolaceae > Pilobolus > Pilobolus umbonatus. Next base: position 14,609 of record JAIXMH010000012.1, read on the forward strand.
AGTCAATGCAAAAGAAAAAAAAAAACTTTAATAATCTATAATTTTTTTTCTTTCTCCTTTATAAAAAAAAGGATATCAATGTCCTTCTTCATTCGTCGTTCTTTATCTTCTGTTCGTCGTTCATTCATTCATTCAATGTCTGCCCCTATAAAACCTGCTGAGCGAGTATCCAACTTTGAGAGAGATGGTATATTTAAAGAAACTGGTGTTTATATTCATTTCATTAACCCTTCCCCCCTCTTCCCTTGATTATATCAGTATGGTCTATTTTTACACCCCTTGCCATGGAAACAAAGGCTATCAACCTTGGACAAGGATTCATGAAGTAAGCCATCTTTCAGTATATTCATTGGATTTGTTACTTAAACTCTTCTTTAAAGTTTTGCCCCTCCTGCTGTTGTTCAGAAAGCAGCTGCCAAAGCGCTGGATGTGGTGGAAGCAAACCAATATAGGTTTGTATTCAACAGTCACTTGTCATCACTTTTTTTTTAATTCTTTATTTTTCTTAGTCATCCACGTGGTCGTATTCGATTGAGAAATGCATTGTCTTCGTCATATTCTGAACAGTTCAATAGAAAGTTGGATCCAGAAACAGAGATATTGGTCACAGCAGGTGCAAATGAAGGTAAAAAAAAGGAAGAGAGAGAATGTTTTGAAATGCAGATCTTTTTCTTGACACTTGTTTACACAGGCATGTTTGCTACATTTGCTGCATTTTTGGATCAAGGGGATGAAGTGATTTGTATGGAACCTTTCTTTGATCAATACATTGTAAAAATTATTTTACCTTATCATTTAGAGAGGATTTTGTGCTAACCCATTCTTTTTGAAGCCTAATATCACAATGAATGGAGGAATACCAGTGTTTGTACCCTTGAGACCACCTACTGATGCATCCAGCAGAGTTATATCTTCACATGAATGGAGATTGGATATGAATGAATTAAAGTCGAAGATCACACCAAAAACGAAGATGATCGTGCTGAATACACCTCATAATCCTATAGGAAAGGTATTTGATGAAGAGGAATTAAGGGCAATTGGCGAAGTAGCCGAAGAAAACAACTTGATTATTCTATCTGATGAAGTGGTAAAAGAAAGAGAATAGGATGGAGAAGGGATTTTTAACTGTTTATTTGTAGTACGATCGACTATACTATCCTCCCTTGAACAGATTCCCTCGAATTGCCAATATTGACAATCTCTGGAAACGTACCATCACTGTTGGATCAGGTGGAAAGAGTTTTGCAGCCACTGGATGGAGAGTAGGATGGTTGATTGGTCCTGATGAACTGATCAAGTATGCGTTTGCTGCACAGACTCGTGTTGTGTTCTGTGTGAACTCGCCCTGTCAAGAAGCCATTGCTGCAGGTCTTGAGGAATCTCTTGTCAAACCCGTCTTCCAAGATCAGATCGATAGTTACCTTAAGAAACGTACCATCTTATCCAAAGTATTTGATGAACTCCATCTTCCTTATACAGTACCTGAGGGTGCTTATTATATCTTGGTCAATACCAGTAGAATTCAGATTCCTAAGGATTATCCTTTCCCTGAAATCTTGAACCATCGTGGAGATGATTTCAAAAAGTGTTATTGGCTCACAAAGGAGATTGGTGTATGTGCTATTCCTCCTTCCGAATTCTATGCCAAGGAACATTGGCCATTGGCTGCTAATTATGCTAGATTCGCTTATTGTAAAACAGACGAGGTTCTGGAACAAGCAGTGGACCGTCTTAGAGAGTTGAAGTCTCATATTATTTAGAATAAAATGATTCCCCGCCCTGTGTGTGTACACCCTTCTCACACAGACCATGGATCTTACCAAGTCACATGGGGTCAGTTCATAATCACGTCTTATGGGGCTTTTTTTTAAAGAAAGAGTGGAAATGATCAGCGTATGAGAACAATAGGCTACAGTCGTAAAAAAAAAAGACAAAAAAAAAGGGTGTGAAGTTATACAAGCACAAGTTAATTTCTTGGGGGATGGGAAAGAACGAATGTCTTTTTATCTGTAGTACTCCCCCCTACCATCTCCTATTTGTAACTGAAGAGGGAAGGGTACCAAGGTCTGTGTTTCAAGTATATCTGGGGAAAAAAATTGGATCCTCGAGCATGTACCACCATCAGTGCCTAACCCAGTCCTCATTGTACAAATAGGCAAGGGAAAGAAGTGGGTTTTTTTTTGTAATCGATGTCATGGTAGAACCCTCACCAGATACCTTCATCTTGTAGTGGCTGTTCCAAGACCTTATTTTCCCACATTTTAAAATAAGTACACAATGTATTCTTTCAATAAAAATGATGGTCACTGTTTCATTTATGAGCCTGATAGAACTTAGAAATCCCATTTTCCATCATGGCGTGCATTCTACAAAGTAACACAGTTACTGTGGTGGTGTACTTTTCTGGCATATACTCAGTGAATGACATGGAGATATCCGTTAACAGGAAATACTCAACATTGGATTGGTCTAAAGAGGATAATAGGGAATAGTGTAAGTCAATGGTTGAAAGCAAATTGTTAATAGGATATTCTGCCTTGAACCCCTCACTTTGTGTGGAGGAAGAATTCAGAATTTGACAAAAAGAGTGCAGTTTTATCCAAACAGCGACCCATAAACTGTATTCCTCCTATTATTATTATTATTATTTTAATTTATCCCCTTCTTTTCTTATCTATTATAATAATGGGTAGAAGTGTAGAAGAAGCTTATGTACAATGGAGATCCAAGTAAAGAGAAGATGTCTGTTATGGACAAAACAGCGAATTAACATGTCTATTTTAGATATTTAAGAGCTTATGGGGACGGATATTATGTTTATTATAAAGAACCCAAAGAGAATCTGGCTGAGATGACAGTTTCTGAAGCACATGGTGAGTGAGACAACAATAACCACCACAGTTATATATTAAAATAAGATAGGCTACGGTATGTTGATATCTGTTTTGAAGAGAAATCAAGCCGACTTTGATGGACTGTTTCGTTATTTCCTGCAATGGAGGAACACAAAGGGACTGATGCAGTGAGTATGACATATCTAATCTATTCTTCTTTGCTCATTAATGTATCCAGATGGCAGCAGAAGAAGGCACATTCTGGAGGGTTTGTATGTGGTGATGAAGGTGGTGAAAACTGTGCTACTGATGGTGATGTGGATATAGCCACTGCCCTGTTTATAGCGGCTAAAGTATGGGGAAGGGGTGGTGCTCAGGGCGAACTTGATTACAGATCAACAGCTGAACAGTTGGCTGGATGTATATGGAACCATTGCTTCAATCACACTACATACATGCCATTGGTAGGTGACTGGGCTGATCCTGGAGATGAAGCCTATGCTTTAACTAGGCCTAGTGATTTCATCTTGAGTGGATACTTGATGTTCTATTATGTAAGCACTGCTAAGGGTGGATGGATAGATAGATATTAAACAGTCTCCCTTGATGTTATAGGAAGACCATGCAAGGAAAGAGATATGGGCAAATGTGATCAATGCAATCATCAATACCTGTCAACATCAACTCCAATTCAATCCCCAGACTGGATTGATAGCTGATTTCTTGACATTAACTTCACATAACACATATGATCCTGTTCATAAGGAAGTATTGGAGAGTAAACACGATAAGGATTATAACTGGAATTCCTGCAGAGTACCATGGCGTCTTGGCCATTATTACATGTTATCGAAGGATGATAGGATAAGGCTGTTGTTGGAGACAGAGGGTAAATTCTTCGCTGATCAATTAGCAAGAGGTGCTGGTGATGGGGAATGTCCTATTCGTGCAGGATATCATCTCAATGGCAAACCTTATGCAGATTACAGTGACTTGGCATTCACTGCACCTGTCAGTTTCCTTTTCTGGGTATTAGGTTGGCATCAACAATTAGATCAAGTTATGAGATACATAGATAATGATAGCAATCCCACTTACTTTGGAGAGTCCATTGCGATGCTTGGATTCCTTCAGGCACATGTACCATATTAATCAATGAAATAAACTTGGTAATTTTCTCATAAAGTACCCGATGGATGGGATGAGTGTGAATATCAACCCACCCCATCATTCCCATGGTGTCTTCCTGTTATATAATCAAGAGAAAGGTGGGATATCAGTTATTGTCTTCCATGACAGACATGGGTTACCCACTGACCCAGATACATGCATCTATCTATTTTTGACTCCATAAATGCATTATCAATAAGGAGTAATACTCTGCATAAGTGAAGATAGCACAATAGGAATTCATGGAAATCATACGTTATGTAATATCTTGTACCCTTTTGAGTGTGTACTACAGAATGCTATTAGATAATAGACAGTAACAATCACTAGAGGTAGATATGAGATTGATTACTTTGGCTGCAAGTAGATAGTAAATGCCGATAGCTATTGTTTTGTTTAGCTCAATTTGTAATTTTATGGGTTCTGAAGGAAGTGTAAGAATTATCCCACTGTGGTCGGAGATAATCGGATACACCTCTCCCTTTTTTTTTCTTTTATTTGATAGCAACCATGCGAGCAGTCTAACTAGGTCAATGTGTGAGGTGGGTGTCTATTGCTCCTAAGGACTTAAACACTGTGATATTCACGCTCCTAATGAGATTAAAGTGGAACGCGTGTTTATTAATGATAAATGGATAATAGAAGCATTTCAATTGGAAGACTGAACATGCTATTTATTGAGTGTATATGAGAAATGTATGTATTCAGAATATAGAAATGTGAGGGTCAAATGACGATCATTGATTGACTTGGGTGGATGGACATTATCGTGCTGTTTTTTTGGGTCTTTACTCCTACTCAAATAACTGCCCACCCAGCCATGGCAAAGAACACACTCCCATAATAGGTATACCCCGCACCCACTTACTCCCTCTATTGGCTGCGTATGGATAACTATCCTCCCCCATTCAATAACCATGGTAATGGTTGTCATGGTGATGTAATTACTTTGAATAATTGTGAATATTAAAGGTATTCGAGGATGTTGAATCCTTGTGGAACTATCATCACTGCTTCCGTTGAAGAAAGGGAATTTGTGTGAATATGTTTAAAATGGGTTATATCGGAAGGAGATAATTTGAACACGGTGCATCAGCACACTGTATAAATATAGAATAAATGGATCATTTATGTATCAAATACAGAGACTACAGATAGAATCATGATGAGTAAGTGAGTGTGAGTGAATGAGAGAGTGAGTATGCGTGTATAAGCATCTATGAATAAACACAGCTATGAATAAACACAGCTATGAATAAACACAGCTATGAATAATCACAGCTATGAATAAACAGCTATGAATAAACACTCTATGAATAGACATAAAGAAGAATAGGAATGTGTTTATTTCCCGCAATAATCATATGTCTTTCCGATATTGGCCTTCCCTTTGAATAGGAATCTAGGCCTAATGAGATGATATATTTGGGGGGGCAGAAAGGGGGAGCCGCTTATGTTGGGGGAAGATGACACTGAGTATGAATGATTTGATATAAATAAGGGAGCATCTTCCTCCCATTGATCTCCTCTTTAGTTTTTTATTTCTCTTTATTACCTTTTCCACCAAGAAATAGCAATAACTGATAACCACAGAAATAATAATTCCCTATAACCTTCTCTCTTTGCCATTCGATGAGAAGTATAGTCACAACATATTCAACATTATTCTCCATAGTCTCGACTTTACATCATCCACCCATTATTATTAATAATATTTAACTATTCCTCTCTTTTTTTTAATTATTATTTATTATTACCCATTCACACTCACAACAACTCACATAAACACTCATCAACTATGAACAGTCCTTGGGCCAGAAACAACATGAAATCATCCAATCTATCTCCTCGTCAGGTGGCCAATAGAGCATACTCTCTTGCCTTCAAGAAGTTAGACAGAGATGAAAAGAGACGCAAACCTCAATACTCTGTTCGTGAAAGACTCTTACTGTCATACACAATCAACCGTGCAGAAGATCTGTTGAATAAACACTCCCCTCGTTCCCGCAAGATATTGAATGTCGACCATGATGGTGATATCCTGCCACCCAAACAACACATTCCACCTCCTTCTCCAGTTATGATGGAAGAGATCCAACCAGTAGCACAGATCAAACAAGAGTTACCTAGGATGATGGTACCTACTCCTGAACAGATTGCTGCTGTATCACTTGTAGTGGTTGCTGCTGCATACAACTCATTGACAGAACAACAACAACAGCAATCACTGCTTCCTCGTGACTGTAGAGTTGCTATGATACCACAGATGCATTCAATGTCCATGACAACCATCATTTGAAGATCAGATCTTATTTCTGATTGGATTTTGACAACTCACACTCCACATTTATATTAAAATTTCTATTTTTAACCATTCTCCATCAAATAAAATGAAATGGATGGAAGTTATTTATTTTATTTTTTGTTCCCTGGGCAAAATAAAATAAAAAACTTCTATTACTTAATTCATTTCATTTTGTTACATATTAAAACTAAATTAAACTTCTCTATCTCCCAACACATCATATTCCCCCTTCACTTCTTTTTCATTCTGCATCCAACCATAAAAATAAAATGTGTAAATTATGTATATAAATACCATGGTAACTGTTTCCTGAGTAACTTCCGATATTAACCGATTATTTACCCCGGATTATTGGGGTTGAAATTTTAAGTTTTTTTTTTGTTTCTCTAAGATACCCTTCCTTCTTGGTTGCTATCATCGAGTGTTACTTTACTTTCAAAATCAAATGCACACACTTTTGAACTCAGTAGAGATACAATGGACAACCATTCAACCAATTAAATTCAAGTGAGATGTGAACATAAAGAGAGAGGGGGAGTATTTCGGAAGTTGAAAAAAAGAGAATCTCTCTCTTCTCATAACAATCTGTTGGTCATAAGTCACTAGACAGCAACAAAGAACTATAATAATACAGACTCAAAGTAACAAGCAGTTGACAAAATCATCAGGCAGAGTAAAAATGAACTTGATTTTAGTAGGAATAGAGGGAACTATGGAATTGAAGTGAAATTAACAGAATGCATCGCGTTTTTTTTGTCTCGCAATGTCATTTCACAAACAAGTATCAGCTAGGCGTCACTCTAGATTAACAGTAATCAAGAAACAAGGCTATGAAATTACAGTGGGATAAATGTGGTTTGTTCTATTTAAATTATTAATAGTTGTAAGGGAAGTCTACTTCATATGTTGATATGAGTCGAGTTAGTAGTAACGAACTCAGAGAGCATCTACACTGAATGTAGATAGGGGAATCCATATGAGAGTGCATCTATTATCTCTACATATAAATGGCTATATCCACATTCTCTTCTCTGAAAATGGAAACCTTAATATATAGATTAAGAAAAGTAAATGTATTACCTATCATTTACTGAGGGTGGTGATCAATGTGTATCTATCTATCTGTTTATCACCATGGTAACAGTATCCAATACAGAGTGACACATACAGTGACAATTCTATGAATAGGGTCCGTAGAATGGAAGGTATATAAGCCCACTGTGTATATCAAATACCTTCTCTATCATCTTTTTATTCATCCCTCTACTTCATCACAGCCCCATAATAGAACAGACTAATCAAAAAGAGTGACTGCCCTAATTAGGGAAAGCAGTTTATTCCCATGCTCATTGTTTACAGAAATTCCTCCACAGTGTGATGAGGGTACCGTGAACCACTTACTTCTAAATTAAGAAAATAAGGTATACATTGGGGGGTGTATACTCTCAGTTATCCAATGATATGTAAATCATCTGAATATTAGGGTGTGGTAAATGCACCACAGGCCACTATTGTGTGTGATACATCACTCTGGGTCTAATTCATATCATCGGGTGGAAAAGAGAGGTTAGAAGTATTCTGACAGATAACCCCTTTTCTCTCATCATGTGTGGACTAGAGTCTATAGAGTGTAGAGGGATACTTTCAACACACGATGGCTAGTATACATTCATATATATATACCTAGATATAGGTCACGTGATTGCCCGGATAATTTTATTTGAATATCCGCCAACCCAAGTGCAAGCAGAGTTTTTGCTCTAGTTAACCATGGGCAGCTGATATCCCATAGTCCCTCCTTTTTATCCATACTTTCGACATAAAGGTAAAGAGATTTCATCAATCAGATAAACATAAGAGTTCATCTAGACACTATGGGCTGTGGATATATACGAAGAGTGATGATCATAATAGATGGATGGATGGACATCATTTGGATATCTACAGCTTGATTTTGAGAAGACGAAAGGATTTATTGAATATTAATAGCCCATATATAGGTAGCCGTCATTTGCAATGTCCAAGTCTAAGAACCATACCAACCACAACCAAAGTAAGCCTACTACTCTGAACTATATACACACTGGGTGCTTATTCTTTTCTTACTTCTTCTGTTTTATAGACAAGAAGGCTCATCGTAACGGTCTTAAGAAGCCTATTGCTCACAAGTACAGTTCTCAAAAGGGTGTAAGTATATATTTATATATGGGTTGTTTTACCGTGTCATAACCAGCTTATTCTTTCTTAGTTGGACGCCAAATTCCTTCGTAACCAACGTTTCGCCAAGAAGGGTACTCAAAAGGCACTTGCCGCTGCTGTTCTCAAGAACAAGAAATAAGAGCAAATCTTCTTTCTTAGTCCTATTCATTCATTCTTATTACCATATACTGAAATCAGGATGCGATAATTATAAATGAATAAAAGCACACTTAAACCATATAAAACAAGTAAAAAAGTGAGGTAGAGTATGTGTGTGGAAGAGTTTATTATATATATAAGATGTGTGTGGGTGTTTGGGATTGACATTTTAGTATGGAATCTCCTATAAATGATGGATTGCCTTTAGCCATAGTTATATACATCTATTTGTTTCTTTTTTACCTGTTCTATACAGAACTGTTTTATGTTTGCAAATATCTTGAGCATCTTCCTTCTTGCACCCAAAGCAGCTACACCCATCATAATAAGTGCATCATTATCTAACTTGACCATATCCTGCCACAACATCGATTGGAAGTTACTAGTGTATTTATGTAATCGAACACTTCTTAACCAAGCAGGTACATCTAATGTTTATATCCCTTTTAGTAATGATAAACATTTCCCTATTTATTCCTCCTTTACCTTCCATCAACTCGAAATCCACAACCCCGTTTCCTTGATACATTCTACTCTTGTCTTTATCAGCACACCCGTTATCAAGGTTAACATCAGTGATATCTTCTTCATTTCCTGAATGGAGTACCACTTCTGGCTGACGAGCTATTGGAGAGTCAATACTCATATAGATATCCAAGGGTTCGATTGGAGACATATTTATGGAGTTACTGGTGAGTGAACTGTATCTTCTGTCCTGCTCCAATATCACATTCTCCTCACTGCTAAAGTCCATCTTCTGTGACAGATAAGAACTGTTTCTTCTCTGAGTAAAATCCACACTGTCTACTCCATTTGTTGTGACGCTCGAGAAAGTACCCGTTAAGGTGTCACTGTAGAAATCACTGACACAGTGCTGTCTTGTGTGCTGAATGGGTGTACTACTCTGCGTGGATGAATTCAATGTGTCTGTATGATTGGTGTCACTATGTACAAATGTCGTCCAGGATGAGATATCCACTGATTTGGGTCTCTCGATCGCCTTGTCCTTCATGGTCGGTTGATTGGACCATAAGCTAGGGAGGAATGGATCCAGAGTAGGATTCAAATTCAATACTGAACGAGGACGCAATACATTGGATGCCCTATGCACATTCAATGCTTCTTTGTACTGTTGTTGATATGGATGAATCTCTTGTTTCTTTGTACCAAGCCAGTCCGCCGTGAGATCAGGATCAAACAAAGGTTTACTGTCTCCTACTGCAGATGGTCTGATGGGGCTATGGTCTGTCTGTCCAGGTGAGAGTAAAGATGCAGTAGCAGGCACTCTTCTGTTCAGATTTATCAGATTGAACGCTCTATTGTTTGCTATAAATGACATTGAGTCGATGAGAAGGGTGTAAATAAAAGAATGAGATCTATTACATTTAACACACCTTGTTTTGTTTGAGACTGTCTCATCTGCTGTATGACATGATTAAAGAACCTTAGTTGTATAGACGATAATCCTTGAATCAATGTATACAGTGTGGCAGTCTTCTCGGGATCAGTCAGATAAAAGAACCATTGATTCACATGCTTCATTTCATCCTGAAAAGCCTTTTTTTTGCGTATAAATTAATATGATTTCGGGGTGAATAATCATTTCTCTCTCTTTCTTTTCTCTCTTTCTTACCTGATCTGAATTAGCAGTTGCCATCTCTTCGAGATTACGCTCATATTCATTCAGATCTTCATACCAGTTAGTCATTTTGTTTGCTTAGAATAGACATGGATATCAAAGAAGAGTCAATTCATAAATAAGAGTAGAGTCAATTCATAAATAAGAGTAGAGGCACTTACCATCAAAGAAGGGCGTGTCCAATGACATATTATAACCACTCGAAGCCTTGAGATTGGAAGATTGCATTTAAACACTATCCTTATTGCAGATACTTAAGGGAAATAAAAAAAGAAAATAAAAAGAAGAAAAGAGTTTGGTATGCAGGATCTATTTTTATTCATGGCAGGCATTATATGAATTATTGTTTCTTAATTTACCCTTGACAAGTGGGTGGATTCAGATTAATACAGCTGTGTTGACTCATATTAATACAACTGTGCGTGTGTGAAAGTGTGTAAGAGGGGTTTGGGAATCATTTCAAAAGATGATGATATCAATGTGTCCAATTTGGTTCCAGGGTGTAATGTGCTTTGTATAAATGCTTTTATTTACTCAAGTGAGGAATGGGTAACAGATATTATTTATAATTTGGCATTCTCTTTGATGAATTCAGACCAATTGGGCTTCTTCTTTGTCATGAATGACATGATTCCATGTGCTGCTTCATCCGATCGCATCATCTTGGTGTAGGCTATCTGTACTTCTGACCTCACTCTGTCTGATCTCTGAGAATCCCCACCAGAAGATACAGTGTCTATTAGTCTTTTAATGTCAGTCATGGCACCTGGTGCAGATTCGAGTAGCATGTTTGCATAGTCCTTCACTTGGTCCTCTAACTCTTCATTACTACCAGCTATCCTACTCAGGAAAGGTGCACCTTCTTGGGTTGATACCTTTCTCCCTGTCAACATATACTCACGGGTTTTATGGATACCTAGTTCAGGCACTATGTACTGTGATATGATGGCAGGGATAATACCACGCTTCACTTCTGTCAAGGCAAAATACACATCCTGATGGGCAACCCTTATATCTGTAGTGAACACCAATCCTACTCCTCCACCCAATGCAGGACCATTTATTTTAGCAATGATGGGTTTGGGAAACCTGTACAATGTCTCGAATACCTTCAATCCCTTCAGAAATGAGGCTGTAACACTTTCTTCGTCGGATGAAGAGGAGGCTGCCGATAAATCCATTCCTGTGCAGAAGAATTTACCTGATCCAGTAAGAATAACCACTCTGCTATCCGGGTCTGCCCGGATTTTCTCTAGATACGATAACAACAGATCATTCATGGTTCCAGTCAGAGCGTTCCCTCTCTTCGGTCTATTCAGGGTGAGTGTGGCTACATGATTCTCGACCGAGAACAAGACCTCTTCATTCACAGTCATATGATGTTATGTTAAGGTGGGAAATAGAAGAAGATTGAAGTAATGTTATCCCTGTTTTATTATTAAATAAGATGGGAAGTGTGGGGAAAATTGTGTCTATTACATGTGATTCACTTATTAATGTTTATTCGTTTCAATTAGGGAAAAAACATTTCACGTGATCTCTATTCACTCTTTCTTAGGTAGCTTATCCTTGAATGTGATCTCCACTAATTTACTGGCAAATTCATCAAAGAAGGGATCATTGGCCCTTAATGCGTCTAAATCTTTCTCAGGTGTCTCTGAACAGTCTATCTTCCTGAGTAGTTCTCTAAGCTGTTTATGCTTCAGTTGGTCATGTATCTCCTGTGAGTATCGCAGTTTGATGAGATCACTTTCTGTCAATCGACTGGGTTCATCATCCTCTGGATCACCCACGAACGGGACTTCTTTTCTATGGATTGTAGTGTCTATAGAGTTTATTTTAATACAATATGTATTCGACTAGAATGGTGAGAAATACCTGTTTCTTCTATCTTCACTTCACAGGGTGTTTCTGTTATATTATTCAGTATATTATTATCCATCACTCTTATGTATTTTACCTTTATGCTTCTTGAAGCATACTAATGAACAGCTAGAAAATAGAATATATAAGCACTTGGTTGTCTTGACTCTATCCCATTTATACACATACTAGGGTGTTCTACATTGAGGACACTTATATAAAGAAGACTTCTCTTCACACACTGAACAAATGACCATAATGAGTTAGGATAAAGAAGAAAGGACATTTTATTTATTAAAAATATAAGCCACATTCTTCCTTCTTTATGAGATAATCATCGATTATTTCTATTCAACGAGAAGATCAATACACTCAGTGTCCCTTGAGAGTCATGTTATGCCTATTAAGTGAGGATGGGTGGAAGGGGAAGAGCCAGGTGAAAGAGTTCAAGAACTATGCAATCTCCGCCCTATTTACCCTGATGTCTAGGCCCACTTTATTTGTTTTCTCTTTCCACTTTTTATATTGTTTGACATAAGGAGATGAGTTTATTAAGACGATTCAAGGCAACTGATCTGTTTGAGTTCAACAATGTGTAAATATATCTCTTTGTCCCATACAATCATATTTGGATATTAACCTCTACATAAACAGTAATTTAGACCCTTTGACTGAAACAGTAAATAAATAAACCTCTATAGAAAGATGATACACACTCTTAAGCATATACATATATATTAGTATAACATATCATTCTATCTCCAATACTTGGCATGTTGGCCTGATTTATTCAGTGTTCAAGTATCACCACATAACCGTCTTATGGGATATGGTAAGCACACGTACACAGATATATACTTGTTGTTTATTTACTTCTATTTTAGTGATGGGTAAGGCTGAAGGTACAGGCAAGAACTGGCATGGTCACGTCACAGCTATCACTGTAGCCCCAGAGTATCGTCGTCTGGGTCTGGCTGATGGAATGATGAATCTACTGGAAGAAGTATCAGAGAAGACTTACAATGGATGGTTTGTGGATCTATATGTCAGAATGTCCAATTCGGTAGCAGTGGACATGTACCGTAAATTCGGGTATTCTGTCTATAGAAGAGTAAGGGACTATTATTCTGGTAAACAGAATGAGGATGCATATGGTAAATAGGGAAATCAACTTTTTATTACTTTAATATCCATCTAACACTCAATAAACACCTCCTAGATATGCGGAAACCATTACCCCGGGATGTACATAAAGAGACAATAAGGGAGAATGGTGAGAATGTGTTTATTAATCCCGAGGAACTGGATTCATGGCGATAAGAAAATATTTAATAAATGGTACCTTTCTTCTTCAGTCTTTGTTCCTTCAGATGTTTGTTTAGTGTGGTTTGGATGGATGATTCATTTGGATCGGGTGATGATACATTCTTATACAGTGAGTCTATCTTATGGTGTGCTCTTAATGCCTTGCCACCTGCCATTGTGTATTCACCCATCATCGCCTTACCTTTCTCTGGGTTTTCCGTATGAGCAGTAATCAGATCAACATGGCTGTCAGGTTTGAAGTGTCCAGTAAATGGCTTTTGAGTGATGAATGGGTGCTGGCATGTCTGTTGAGGTGTCCATCGCTTTAATGGGTTCAGCTCTAATACTCCCATCAGGAAATCCAGTAAACATAAGCGTGCTTCTCTTTCTAACCATAAACTTAGTTACTATTGCAAACAAAGAGTTGTTATTTTACTACCTTTCTTTATTTCTTCATTATGGTCAATACTGCATAGCAATTGACTGTTCCTTCTTCTCTTTTGTTCTTCCTTGGTAAATACAGGCTTACCACCATTGAAAGATAGGATCAGGTCCCTCAGATTCTTCTCTTTGAAGTACTTCTTTCCAGGCATTTCTGTTTTTTTGTTATCCAGACTGTATTGTTCTCTAGTCTTGAATTGATACTCAAATGAATCTTTCCCTGTCTTCACTTTATTGAAGAACTTCAATGTGTTTCTTCCCTTGTTTAGCATATCATTGGAGGGGACACTGGAGATCAGAATAGAGTGTTAACAGTAAGTTGAAACCATTTCTCTTTCACTCAATGTAGTACCTTAACATCTCAATGATATGATGCAGTTGGTTATACTCGGATATACCAGGGAACAAGGGAGTGCCCAGGAAGAGTTCTCCAATAATACATCCAAAAGACCACATATCAATAGCACTTGTATATTTAACTCCTAGTATCACTTCAGGTGACCTATAAAACCTTGATTGAATGTACCAATACTGAGTAGTACGTTCATGGCAGGCTGATCCAAAATCAATCACCTTCAATGTCAATGATTTCTCACTAAAGGTGGTAATATCAGTTAATTTCCATGGAATAAGAAAGTGAAAAAAGGGAGGGGAGGGGGGGGGTTACCTAGCAAGTAATATATTCTCAGGCTTCAAGTCACAATGAATGATCTTTGCTTCTTTCAATATACATAGTGTATCCAATATCTGAACTGCAAATGCTCTGATCTTCTCTAGTGAAAATCCTTTATATTCATTCCTCTTGATAAGTGAGTATAAGTTGTAGGATAAGAGTTCAAATACAAGACATAGATGAAGCTTATGCTGAAAGACATAATGTAATCTCAATATATGATGTTTGTCATCTGGATCAACCACAGCATTCAACTAGAGAACAGTGAGTAAGTAGAGACTACGATAGTGGATAAGAATCTTCACCTTCTCTAATATTCCTATCTCTTTGAAACTCTGATATCTATAAGCAGTCTTGTTCTTAATGACCTTGACAGAGAATAACTCGCCTGTTGATATTCTCTCACATTTAACTACTTGTCCAAAAGTACCTTGTCCAAGCATCTCTATTACTCTGTACCTAAAAAGTTGTATGAGTAACATGAAATCTACCCTTCATTCTAACTTACTGGTAATCGGGATCATCACCCAGGATTTCATTGGCCCTCAATATATAGTCATGGTTCTCATTATCGAATTCTTGATTAGACACGCCTTTACTGGGTTCAGTGAGTGTTCTCATAAACCCTTTGTTCTTATTGTATACATAAATGCTGTTTCTCTTTAGGTATGTTTCTTTTATATTTACTGTTATGGCCATCAATACATGATTACTCTACTTAATAAAATACAATTTAAAAAAACCCATGGGTTGATAGCTCTTTTTCATTTCAAACCTTGGTTTTTATTGGAACATCCTCATCCGTCACTCTACTTCTAAACGAATGGTTACTCGGCATGACTTGAGTGAATCTATAACTTTTTTTTTGGGGCCATTGGTATCCCAAATCCAATTGAGGTCCAATCTGCTCACAGCAATAGATACTGTCTCTCCTAGATGGCAGTGTCTGATCATTCGTATGACTTGATGAAGTGTCACCACTGTCTGCCCATTTCTTTTGCTTCCTGACAAACGGTTTACGTTTTCGTAGCTTGTTTTCATCGAGTATAATTGTTTCCCCAAATGCATCTGGCTCCAAATTGATCTGAAATTCATGGTAGTAATGACTAGGTGATGGATTGACTAGATCTGCTGGTTACAAAGTTAGTAATATAAAAAAGAAGTAGTTTATGCAGAGATATATTACCTCTGTAGTGAGGGTCATTCATAGAAGGCTTATTCATACGCTTGTGATATTCCCTCAGTTTATAACTGAATATATATGAAATAAGAAGTAAAAGTTATTTTTGAAGGAAGAATCAGCATTAATTAGTAAGTTACTTTTTTTTTTACTTTATTTGTTATAAGCAATAACAATACAGTGCTTCCACTTATGATTTACTAGTTATAGACATTTGTGTAAATATCTGGTATTTAAATGGAGCATAAACCAGGTGATCAGACCTTTTTTTTCGTTTATCTGACAAGCATTTGAGCAAAGTGTTTATATTAAGGAAGGAGAAGGGTTAATGAGTTAATGGTTGAGAGATAGATGGCAATACATTATTGCCCTCCTACTGCTGTTCTCTATGGATTAGTCCAATGTCTTTGCTCTATATTCTATTTCTTCTCATAATTAACCCCGGAGATCATTTAATATGGATGATCTCTCTGATATGGGCTATAGATAACACCGAGATTGGGATGAGATATAGAATTACAGTTAAAATTAGGATAATTGGAATAACTGGTTTACATATAGTTATAGGCTTATATTCAGAGCACTAGCATAGTATATTACGGCATTGACATATTTGCTTGATAAAGTAAGTGGATACATGAATAATATATATTAGGAATGGATAATCATTACACTAAGATTTTTAAGAGGGAGATCATATATCAAGAGCAGAGTTATTAGAGTGGGGACCATAAGTAAGAGACTAAAGACTGATAAACATGTATCTTCTCACAGTATTTGTTACTTCAACAGTTTTTACCCTTACTCAAATAGATTTTGATGAGGGAATGATTGATAGATGAAGGCACTGCATTAATAATATGCATTTTATTCAGATCTAGCTGCGACAGAACTAATTGATGTAAGGTGGATCTGATCCTAATTATTCTGCCGGATGACTGTTATGTGAGGAGCTGCGAAGTACATAAGACATTAGAAGTTTGATATGGCAGGATACATGTGAGGAGTACAGTTACACCATGTGCATTTATATTCAAGTCATCCGTCTTGGTGCCTTATTGGATTCATTATTTCTACAGACAGCAACTCATGACTTGGGAGACTGGAATTCTTTACTCACTTGGTGTTAGCAGAGGGGTGATGGATTGTCATTTTTACATGATGAACAATCGAAATTGTCACACAAAAGAATCTTTACCATCCAAAGTCATCTAACCCTTGTATAGGGTCCCTTTTATGTTCTCCTACAGTACATCCGTACATCCTACTAAAATAGATAGCCCTCAGATGATATACTTTGTATTCATTTATGAAAATAACAGTGCTTATTCATATATCAAGACACAAAGACAAGATAGATTAAATTAAGACACACATAAAAGATATTAGGAGCAGTCTATGTATTAAGATATTAAAGCACCAAGCAAATAATACTATGGCTTTAGCTTAACATATAGTCAGGAAGATTATTTATTTTCATTTTCATTTAGTATTAAAAAAAAACCCATTACTAGCTGAGAGGGTGGAAAAACTGACTTTTTACGGCCGTTTATCACTTTACTCAGCCGACATGCAATTCATATTTACGTGCTGAACTAGTCACCAGTCATTTACCATAAGCACGGGGATATAGGACGGACCTCTTTTTTAATTATCTAGCTGAGAGAGGTAAACAGCCGACTTGCAATATCATATTAAAGTGCTGAACTACACCAAGTTGATTACCATAAGCACTGAAGAAAAAAGGAAAGGAAAAGAAAGTGGAAAAGATAGAAAAAAGGGGGGATTATATAGTTTTTGAAATCATTTTCTTGGCATGAGGAAAGTTCTCTCAAAAGAGGATAGATAAGGGTTGGTTATTACTTATATAGATGAGATCGGCATCTTGTATGAAGTAAAAAAAGGTTCTTGTCCAATGATATAAATGTATCGTAGGGCATGTCTTCTATAATCATCTCTTTCCCACGCAATCAGTGATATTGGGAGTGCTTATGACTTTATCTCAATCACTTGTATATTGACTATCTCTTACGCTTTAATTAATTTGACAAATCGGGTACTTCACTCACCCATTTGTTTATTTACTCTTCAGCCTGTAAACCCAAAAAAATTAAAGTTGATTCCCCTTATATGGCATATACTATCTGTAATAAAACAGCATGTTATCCCACTCTAACTAAACTTTATATAGCACGTCTTCTAGTTCCCATAACTTCACAGTTCTGAACTTATATCTTCATTTACCCTTTTAGCAAGCCAATCAAAAGATAGAGTATATCTCACTTTACTCAGTGCAGATGATCTACAAAAGAGTCCTCAGGCATTGCAGATCTCTGACGCTGTAATTAATTTATATGTCGGATACATCCAAGGCCCATGTTCTTAAACTTCAGTCTAGATAAACAAAAACAATTAAGGTTGTTTCCCTTTTATATGGCATATACTATCTGTAATAGACGAGAACGTATCATCCCACTCTTATTACACCTAATATGCAAGTCTCTTGCAGTTCCCGTCACTCCCTGTACTTGGATCTTTATTTAATTATTTAGATACAACCCAAAGATGAAGTATATCTCACTTCATATATTTATATACCATGCCATTTACTCTATACTCTTGTCATAGAATTCATGATCTTCTCCATACGGCATACATCGCATGCAACTAAATAGAACATTTTATTCCATCTTTCTCAAACTAAATATAGAACGGCTCTTATAGTTCAATCGGCTACCTCCCTACACTCATATATTAGTGACTTGAGACAATCAAAAAATAAAGTTACTTCTCCTCTCAATATGGCATACATTACTGCAATAGAATAAAGCCTAATACCCCACCCTTATTGAACTCAGTGTCTCCTATAGCCCAATAAACCTTATGTCTTATCTTTGTTATATATATGCAATTACACAAAGATTAAGTAGTAATGATTTAGGCACTTCAATTCAGAATAGTGTATGACAGGGGGGGGGGGGGGGGAAAGCCAAATCATACAAGATCGGCTGCTGTAAAAATAGAATGAGTAGTACAGAAAAGGTCGATGCATATACACCTATAATAGGGTTCATAATAGAGATTTTATTTGACTATACCATTATTCTTTTCAAGCAGTGTTTCATCAGAATAAGCTGGCCGAGGGCTATTTTCTGTAACGGGACCCTTATTACGAGAACGCAAGAGTTGGTTAACAATAAGTGGTGATAGGGTTTGTATATTTGGTTGGGACTGAATCACATTACTTGCTGGTCTCACAGGAACTGTTCCTTTCTCTAATAAATCAATATCTCCATCCGTTGAGTGATAAGATTCATCTCCATGTAACTTGGCATTTGTTCTGAATACTATTCCACCACGGAAGAACTCAAAGAAAGTATGGAATTTTGATTGCTTTCCTACAATAATCTTCTGTGCATCTTCTCTGGCCTTTTCCCTTGATCTAATTAATAGTCGTTCATTCTCAATACTATCATCTACTGCCATATCAGTTAATCCAGAAATCTTTCTTTTCTTTTCTTGCTCTACTTTCACAAGAAGAGTCTGTAAATGTTGAGCAAAATGTCCAGCTGCTTCATTACTATGCAATAAATTGGTTTTGCGTTGACTTTTGGTCACTGGTTTGGCTTTCTCTCCCTTAGACAGTGCTTTAACAGGCAACCATAGTTGAGGTAATATGCCAATAAATGCTGGATTGTTATAGTTCTTCAATCCGGTGTCCAAAATGCCTCGATTGAGTTTCATTGGGGGTTGGCGGTAATCAGTTAATCCATCAGGAGCTGCTTCATAATCATCTTCATCCAATATGATCTTACGTCTTCTGGGTTTAATTGGCTGATTTGTTAGTTCTTCCATCGACTCTGCTTTCATATTAACTGCTGTTTTAGCTGCCACCTTCCATTTGTCTAGTGTGTTACTACTGCTTTTTAATACTTCATTGTCTATATTTCTTTCAATATTAGCTGATGAATTGGCTGCATTCATATTAGATGGTTGTGGTCTATCGTAATCATCATCTGAATCAGTGAATTCATCAGTGTCATCCGTATCATCATCCGTGTCTTTATCTATGTTTTTATCCTCGTTTTCAGTGCTGGGTAACTTCTGATTATTATATTTAAGCAGTTGAAGCGGAAGATTCTGTCCATTTTGATAGTAAGCTCTGTGCAGGTAGTATCTGAATAAGAAGGTAAGGAGCATCAAAGGTACACAAAGAATACTCAATACATAAAATGATCGTACTGCAAATATTCCACACATTGTCAATTGAAATAAAAGTAATCCGAATATCACACGTGGTACAGTCATAATCCATAACTTTCCTGCTGCTTCATAGGGTCTGAAGTAAACTAGAGGAGCACAAATAGTAAATAATTGAAGTATTAGAAGATGTGCCATATATAGCATTACCGTATAAGAATTGGTATTTGTAAACCACATATGTGATACAGAAGTAGAATGTGCCGAACAACAGCATAAGAGGTGAGATGGTTGAATATTCAAGAACAACGATAAAAATAAGCAAAGGAATAGGGTATCCAATACCATAATTGAAGGCCCATGGTGCACGATTCTCAGCATGTTGTCTGGGTGTACGGCATGAGGTCACATGGTGAAATCCTCGAACAATTAGAGCACCCAAGAGAAGCAGGTTGAGTGGAGCACTAATTAAGGAAAAAAAGCAGTATCTAGTTTCTAATATTTTCATATAGTCTAAATCACCTATTGTTCCTTACATAAGAAAACCTTGGAGAATAACATAATTCATAAAGAATGGAACGGCCTAAACAAGATGGGATTAGAACTTGTTATCATCTCCTATGCTATTATTTACCGATGATAACGAATTTGCCAGGAGTGTAGGAACTGAAACAGGATCATTGGCAAGAATAGACACCAGTGCTTTAAACCCAGTATTAACCAAAGTAAAAAGAAACAAAGTGAAGAATACCAAGAAAAAGAAATACCTTGTTGACAGAGAAGATCAGCTATGAATTGAAAAGTATCATCTTATAAATACTCACTTGCTCAAGGTTGCTTCAGCTATAGAACTACGAGAACGAAGGCCTTGATAATAACCCAATGCTGTGATAAACATGTGTCAGTTAAAATGAAAAAAGTAAGAGAATTTTGTTTAAATACCATCAAATATTCTGGGTAGGACTGCTGTGACAA
Organism: Pilobolus umbonatus; assembly: GCA_025528865.1. Lineage (NCBI taxonomy): Eukaryota > Fungi > Mucoromycota > Mucoromycetes > Mucorales > Pilobolaceae > Pilobolus > Pilobolus umbonatus. The sequence continues at coordinate 35,555 of JAIXMH010000012.1, forward strand.
TCTTGAGGACAACAGTAGGTACAAAAGAGGTCATGAAACTTCTGGTAATTGTATTCTCTTCAATCCAAACAGCAACAGGAGGGACAATTCGCCTGATCATATTGATACTAAGTAAAGATGACAGAACCATGACCGGCACGAACCAAAATATAACCAAGACAGTGGTGATAAGCCATACAATTATTTCTCGAAATATACGTTCTCTACCTCGAATGGCTATACTGCGCCATAAGACATCTCTCGGTTCATAGGCCATTGATGTTCTACAGTTGAAAGGTACGTGGTTGATGGCTATTTGAGATGCAATGATCTGATAAAAAAATGAAAAGGAAAATATTAATATCTGTAAATACACAAAGAAATACATAATCCATGCACATTACAGCACTGCTGATATTCTTGAATGTCACAAATGCCACATTGGTTGATTCATAATCAGGAGACTGCCTGCATTCTATCACACTCTTATCTAATTCGTTGAAAAGTAATGTATAATACTCGATAGCATCCAATTTCTCTCCATACAAACTTTTGTATCCTGTCTTCACAGTAGGTCTCTTTGAAGTATTCTTCTCTGTGGTTGGTTCTACTAGATCTTTGAAGAATGTCATATTCTTCAATTTCTTTTGTAATCTATCAGAATCGGTTGATTTATCTTCGTCATCAGAGTCTGAGGAATCCCTTAATTCAGCTAAATCCTGTATTCTGTTGTATAATTGGGTGTCATCCAATACCTTATCAGGGTCGTAAGAGGATATTCTACATGGATTTCCCCAGTATTTTGCATAAGCTTTTTCCAAGCACAAAAGGGCCTCTGCTCTCTTTTTGATGATCTTATCTAGCCGATGCACTGTTCGTACCACATTCACTTTCTCTACAGGTCCGATATCCAAATTATCGTAGTATTCGGCCAAGGACTGATCAGTGCGGAGAAATCTGGGTATGCCAGTGACTAGAATAGACCGAGATACGATGGACTTGGATCGAGCAAGGATAAACTTGGATCTCAAAGATATGAAATTGTGATAGCTTTGTGTTAAGAAATGGAAGGTGACAAATGTGAAGAAATAAACAAAAATGAAGTAGGCTATCAATCGGTTGGATTCATCTGGAATGGCATTAATAGATAACCTGTCTATCACCGTAATTTCCTTCCCATCTTGGTTCATGTCAGAAGTCAAGCTGAGGGGTATTAATACAACTATACCAAATATAGAGCAGAGACTGAATATTTTGATACTCATCACAATAAACTGTAACATCTAAATAGAAGGATGAGTGTGTGGGGGCTGTGTTATTTTGTTTTATAAGCTTACCAAGACAGCATCCAGTCCAACATTCTTCAGTATCTTCTCGTTATTCACCCTGATTAAAGGTAAGATCCACCCAAATAGACTATCAGGTAGTGGTGGTGGCTTATGTCTATTCTCTTTCAGTTAAGAATGGATGTCCGGTATAAAACTTTAATGTTACCTTTTCATGTTTGTACGAGGTGCGAATATTACAGGGAGTCTAATTCAAGAAAGTTACATAAAAAAGAATAATGATAAGTCATTTCGTAGATTACCTTGTTCTCAGGAAACAAAATGCTATGAAGAAAATGAGACCAGCTCCAGCACAGATACCGATCTGAGCAGCTACTCCTGTCTGATTATCCGAATCTCTCCCTAGTAAATCACTTCCACCTTTATCTATACTCCAATTTGAGGGGAAGATGTTATTTCTGGAAGTGGTGGCTGTGGTGGTGGGTTCTGAAATTACTGCAGTAATAGTTGTAGTAGGATCATAGGCAGGTGCAGGAGGTGGTATGGAGGAAGCAGTGGCGGATGTGGGGAAGAGAGATGATATGGCTGTATTTGTGGCTGATATGATATCTGAAGAAACAGATCCTGTAATTGAGGCAGACATTGTTAGATATATATATATACAAAGTAGTTCTTTTTATATCATTCAGTTGGTTGATATTGAAAAGAGTGGTTAAGAAAGGAGGGGCTGTGACCATAACCATCAACAATTTTATACTGTGAAAAATTCATTTATTCTCAGTTAGATCTATTGTATGACATTTATTGATTAAAGAGAAGATCACTATTGTTCTTTCAGTTAAATCAGTTTCATCAGTTTAAGCCCCCAGACTAGCCCCTACTTAGTATTCTCTCTCTCTTTCTCTTTCTCTCTATATCTAATTTTTTATTATAATAATATCACTTTTACAATGATGCTATCCTTTTGATTTCAGCCAAAATAGCATCATAATTGGGCGCAATCATCTTGCTTATACTAGTTTCTCCTTTGGCGGGTTTCTGCATAACAAATCAGCAGATTAGTATTATACTCTGAGCATGTTATTTACATTCACTTACCAGATGTCCCTTTTTATTCATATCTACAGGCACCATATTGAATCCTGCACCCACTCTCCACTGTACAGGAGTGGCTGCAACAGGATTCCACACAAGAGCAAGTTTATTACCACCGTATTTATCATAGAACACCATCACAGTCTGTCCATAAATGCGTTCAATTTCATTCACCAAGTCTGTTACAGGATCAAATTGGGGATATGGTTTATCTGATGACTGTACTACATCTTCCTGGATAACAAAGTACTTGATATCAGGATTCATATTTTGATAATAACGGGTACACTTTGCAATATCCAACTCAAGAACCACATTATAGTCATCCATAGGTGTTACAAACAAGCGATGTAAATCCTTCATATCACCATGATGATTTATATCTTCATCAAGTAACTTGACAGCTGCCTTAGCGAGTGCTTGAGTACGAGCTGCAATGGGACGATTAGGCTTCTCATTAGACCACCTATGGCCTACTAAATCTTTTGCTGTGACTACAGTCATAGCTCCATGAGTCATCTGTGGATTCACACGACGATGTTGATTGAAATTGGCGACGATAGCTTCACGGTCTTTGACAGTCATCTCTCCTTCATAATCCACAATCAAGGGTGTATTCTGCCAATCCCAAGTGGCCAAAAGGGTAAGGACACGCGAGAATGCAGAGAAGGTAGAGGTGGGTACTGTCCACGGCTGGGGTTCCAAGAATACATGTGCAACAAACAGTTCCATCAGTTCTTCGGGGACTTGTGATGATAATAAATGAGCACCAAACCATCGCTTGGTTAGACGAACTGTAGATGAGAACGCAGTATATTTAGCACAAAGAGCTTGAATATAAAATGTATGTGATTGTTTGTAACGCAGTTGATACAAATACTTCTGATGTGCTTCCTTGGCTAACTCTTTGTGTAGTTTATCGGCCGTTTTGGAATTCACAGCACGTTTCAACAGATCCTCTTCTTGTGACAAACAGATGTGACAGCGGAACACGTATCCTAGATGATACACATCAAGGTAACTACGGATAGCATAAGGGTTCTGTTCACGAGCATCTATGACCACAGTGGATTCCAGGCCAAAACGGCTCTTGAGTTCATCTCCAATCTTCAATAAGAAAGAGGATTTGACTTTTTGGAGGGCGCCAAGATCATCGGGAAATTTGGAAGATCCTTCAATTTGGACAACCACATCAATGGCCTCGAAATATTTACATGTTGAGGGATATGAGTCGAAATGGTCAAAGTTAACCGGATGGGGTAAAGTGACGGTTGAATAACGTAGACTGGCAGAAGCGGGATACACGTTATTGATCATCAAAGGTAATGCTTCATCTACTTCACGTAACTTTTTTGTGAATTGAGTGAAAGATGACATTACTGGGTGGAAAGCGTTGTTCTTCAGTTGGGGGCTGAAAAGGTTGGAAGGCAGACCTTTGGCAGGATTAAGGTAATGGTAGAATTGACCAGCCCAGTAATGGTAATAGTTGGATTTAAGGGAGAGGTGTAAGCGAAGTAAGAACTTGACCATGTCTTGTACAATCAAACTACGGTTCTCATAGCCTTGTGTTTGCCATACTACACTTTCCAAAATAGATCCATCCTTGAATCGACGTAGTTCAGATTTGTTGCCCCAGAATTTCTTGAAATCTGCAACTGCTTCATCATCTTGGGATTGAGGTCCTTGATCAACAAGACGGGGAGCATTATCAGGGTTCAACAATAAGCCAATAGTTACAACGAGGTCCTTTTCAATGTTGGGACAGCCATCCAATGACCATGCATTATTTAAGTAAGTATATTGAACAGCAATCAAATCAACTCGGTTCGTGAGACCTCTTTTCAGTACTTGGTCAATATGATGAACAAAGAATGGCAAATAAGAATGATAGTCTGCTTGAGCACATTCATCGTAAGCTTCAGACAGAGTATGGATAGAGGCGGAATAGGGGATACATGCAATATTATCGTATTTTGATTTGGGATCATTCACTTTCTTCAAAAACAGAGCCTCGAAGCGATCAACAGTGTCATTGAAATAAGACATGGCTAACTTTGCTTCATGTTGTACTTGAGCCAGTCCAGATGAGGTCATGGTGGCTGCAATGTTGAGATGGCCTGAAGGATCAATGATACAGACATCGTAATGCTGAGCAAACTCTTCCTTTGAGAATTCTGCCTTGTCGCTTTCCCCAATGAATACGGGTTCATGAATGAAGTCATGGTTGGCAATAAAGTCGAGTGTTCCTCTGAGCAGTTGATATGAACTGTGGGCAGAAGAAAGTTTTTTGCCAGTACCATCTTTATTACCCTGTATTAAATATCCCATTAACATTGCAAAAATGAAGGGATTGAAGCCAGTGTTGGTTGCGGCAATTCCTCGTTGGTGCATCCATACTTTTGACAAAAGAATAGCATTCTTGAATTCAGGACTGTTCTTACCGTGTTGATACAGAAATGCCAGATTGTTTACATAAGATGTATCCATTAAGAGTGATGCATTGTAGTGAGGAGTGGGCTTTGTCGATGTCTTCACGCAGTTCTTTCCAGGTGCAAGACGATGAATGGGTAATATGTGATTACTGATGCTGGGTAAGATTCGAATGACACATTTGGTCTTTGTGAAATCCACATTGGATTTATCTGATAGAAATTACAGTGAGTTTACAGATGATATATAAACAGCCATACTCTCTTTACCTCCAGCAGGTTTAACTAATAAAATAGGTCTACGGAGATCACCGTTTAATGTACTGAATTCCACTTCAAATCTCTTGTTAGATGATTTGATAGCAGCGGCTAATACGGAGAGATAGCATGCACGCTTATGGAAATAACGGTAATTGGCATAATCTTTCTCCTGGAATATGTTACTGGGCATCTCTATTGCCATATCCACATTGAAGGGTGTCTTTGATTTAACAATGGTTTTCAATGCATATCCTCCAACAATATGTACTGAAGAAGGTTTCTCGAATTCAAAGGAGTGTAGTGCTTCGTGATCAGGTTGGGGATCAGGGAAAGGAACCTTGATTTGGTGCTTCTCCAACATGTCAGTGGCAAAATCAACCAACTACAGAAATTGACAGTTCAGTCGATATATCATATAGATGTCACTTGTCATCTTTTACCTTCTGCTTTTCACCCTTGGGAACAGAGTCAAATATGGCTTTAAGGTGATGAAGAGCAAGTTCAAGTGGTTTATGCTTGGCGTAATTCACAGATACTTCAGTCAGAAGCTCTTCAATCTAACCAATGAAAGAGGTTTAATGTAATTGTCATTCACTCTGGTTCTGAAGCATGACTTACTTCCAGCTTGAATATATTTGACTTGAATAGTTCAGCAGTCTCTTTCAAGCCCTCGAGTTCTCCAGAAATAATATCGTCCTTCGTGAGTTTTGTTCTCTTTATTTCGGTACTTTCCAACTTGTCCTCATCAGAATCTGATCGCCAGTCGTCATTTTCTTCTTCAGAGAAGCCAGTTGCTTCAGTTGTTGCCTCTTTTGTGACTTCAGTCTTCTCGCCACCTGCAGTTTTAGCATACTATAGAATGAAGTGTGTTGATTGAATGGGTCTTAGTGGTAATAATATAGGCTTGTACCTTAGTAGTAGTGTCTTTCAGGGACTTCTTATATCTTCTCTTGGCCTGTACACCCATCAGAATTAACTAGGTAAAGATATAATACAAAAAAAATAATTCAGTGAAAAAATCGAGTTTTCTAGGAGTAACGGACTGTGAATATGCACACGAATAAGTCCAGTTATTGACACAGTATATCTATAAACAACTGAATAAAGTTATATGGAGGTGTCTTAAGGTGGTTCAGTATGCTTAGCAGATCATAGACACAGCATGCATTTCTTGCATACTTTTGGAGAGGATGCAGTAAATAAGGATACCGTGTGACCATTTTTCCTGGATTGAGGCTTATTATATCCAATTCATGCATACAAGTAAATTAGGGTCATACAAATGTTCTCATGATATATGTTATCCATTTACGTGATTAGCAGTATTTGATATGTGTGTCGACAATCAATGACTAATTGCTTTTATTGTAGCTACTATAGATATGACATCTCGTTACAGTATACTCAATTATGGTCTTGCTAAATATATACAATGGCTACACTCATCATTTGATTCCTTAACCCTGATTTACCATTAATGAATGAACCAATCAGTGAATTCTTCGCCAAGAGCAGAAGGGGTCACTTAACCAATCAGGTCGCCTACTGTTGGCTAAGAAAAAAAAAAGACAGCGTGACCGTTAATGGATTTTTTTTCTTTTTTTTTTCATCTAAGCAAATTTTTTTTGACAACATTTCCTTATTCTTAGTCTACTTCTATTTATATTTATACTCACCCACCAAACATATAAATATAATGCTTGTTCTCTACGAGACTGCTGCTGGTTATGCTTTGTTTAAGCTAGTTGATGATGGAAAGATTGAGAAATCTGGCGAGATCTACAAAGATTTCGAGACTGCTGAAAGTGCTAACAAAGCGTATGTACTCCCCTAAAGACTGATATGAAGTTGTCCAGTCTAGTATGTACTGTTTGTATTAATAATAACATATGTACCTAGTGTCAAATTAAAGGCTTTCAAGAAGTTTGAGAACACTACTGATGCTTTAGCAGCTGTCACTGGTATTGTTGAAGGTCAGATGCCTAAGAACTTGAAGAAGTTCTTGGAGGAGGAGATTTCTGATAAAGAGATGAAGAAGGAGAAGTTGATTATCAGTGACCCCAAGCTTGGTAATTCATTGATATATTGAAGGGCTGAATGAACACTCCCTGACTCTATTCCCTTTCTTATTAGGTTCTTCTATCAACAAGAAGTTGGGTATTAATGTGTTATCTGATTCCAGTGTCCAGGATTTGTATAGAGGTATTCGTGAACAATTCGAGTCCTTAGTCTCTGGTCTCTCTCACGCAGATCTTGCTGCTATGTCCCTCGGTCTCTCTCACTCATTGTCCCGTTATAAGCTCAAGTTCAGTCCTGATAAGGTGGATACAATGATTGTACAGGCTATTGCTTTGTTAGATGATCTTGATAAGGAACTCAATACCTATGCTATGCGTGCTAAGGAATGGTATGGATGGCATTTTCCTGAAATGACCAAGATCATTGTTGATAACTTAGCCTATGCTAAGGTGGTAAAGGCCATTGGTTTCCGTACTAATGCACATGCCGTTGATTTATCTGATGTTCTTCCCGAAGAATTGGAGGCTGAAGTGAAGGAGGCTGCTGAAATTTCAATGGGTACTGAAATCTCTGATGAGGATATCGATAATATATTTGCTCTCTGTGATCAAGTCATCAACATCACTGAATATAGAACTCAATTATACGAATATCTGAAGAACCGTATGAATGCCATTGCACCCAATTTGACTGCCTTGGTTGGAGAATTAGTTGGTGCTCGTCTCATCTCTCATGCTGGTTCCCTCATGAATCTGTCTAAACAACCCGCATCCACCATTCAGATCTTAGGTGCTGAAAAGGCTTTGTTCCGTGCCCTGAAGACTAAACACAATACGCCCAAGTATGGTTTACTTTACCATGCTTCATTAGTAGGTCAAGCTGGCCCCAAACACAAAGCCAAGGTTGCCCGTATGCTTGCTGCCAAGACTGCCTTAGCTCTTAGAGTAGATGCCTTGGGTGAGAATGAATCTAATGAAATCGGAATTGACGGTCGCACCAAAGTAGAGACCAGAATTAATATGCTTGAAGGACGTGTGGCTTCATCTGCCAACAAGGACACATCTACCAAGAAACAATCCAAATTCAAATTCAATAAACCACAGCAGTACAATGAGCAAACTGATGTAGTCATGACAGAAGCAACTGAAGCCCCCAAGAGAAAGATCGAAGAGGTTGTTGCCGAAGTCGAGGCTGAAGAGCCCGAAACCAAGAAGGCCAAGAAAGAAAAGAAGGAGAAGAAGGAGAAGAAGGAGAAGAAGGAAAAGAAGGAGAAGAAGGAAAAGAAGGAAAAGAAGGAGAAGAAATAGACTGGGGAAGGAGATGAGGATTAGGGCGCTTTCTTTAACAAAAACCCTTATTGTAGATATTTCTTTAATAAAATTAAAGTCGAAGTTTGTAAACTGATAATAGAAGGATTGCGTGTATTTTTATGGTTCTGTCAAGTGCTGTGTTTTCTAAACATTCATTGGGACTCAATTAAGTCTTCATGAAACGGATATTAAGTACGGTATGTATAGGCAATAGGAGATTAATGTTGGTATCAGGATCTACATGAGCTGTTGATCTCATTGAAGGTGGTGAATCTCTGTAATTAACAAATCTACTCCATCGGGTAGTGGTTGTGAAACTCATCATATATGACAAGGAGTCAAGCAATTGCTAATGAGGCTGGATATTGGCCGAGTCTGCTGTGGAGGATAGTGTCAGATTAAGTAGAGAGATGCCCGGTATAAAAAAAAGGTGACCTGGTGAGGACATACTGAAGAAATAGGGTGAAGAATGACCTAACAAATGAAGAGCAATAAGTTGTAAGAAGATAGGATGTATTAATGTGTTCATCGTAGAGTGTCACTGGATCCATCTTACCTTCATACAAGTAGGAACAAAGAAGGAGAAGATACATGACTGCCATACAATGCTAGTTCTTACTCTAAAGGCAGTTGTTGAGTGCGGAAGAAAAGTCGGAGTGAACATGGTTACCTGTCTAGCAGTATGTCTAGAGGATATATTGCCATTGGCTGTTCTAATGGTGGTTCACCTCGACCCATACCTGAAGATTATCGAGAATGGCGATGTCCCTGGTGTAACATGTGAAGATCAAAGTGGTCACGTTATTTCATCTGTACCTTCAATTGTTAAGACTTCTAAAAAGTGCGTATCCGGACGTATTGAATGTCCATTCAAATTGGATGGAAGCAGAGTAATCAATAAGAATGGAGAAATTATCTGGTGCATCAAATAGGCGAGCAAGAAAGAGAACAGCCACAAGGTAGCTGAGAGTCCTTATTCTTTTGCAAAGCTTAGAAGAATAGAAGATGAAGAAAGCCACCAGAGAATCATGGCTATGATTGAAAGCTCCGTTAGCAATGTAGCTATAGCCAATACGATGAACTCATCAGGTTTAGTGTTTCTTCCTAAAGATATTGCCAATATCAAACAGAAACTGCTATTTGCTGATGATGCCGAAGGAGGATCAATGAAGGATCTGATTTTCCACCTTCAGTCGAACGTGAGATATTTTGGCGAGATAGTTGAGTGTGTGTGTGGGTGAGTAGATAAGTGAAAATAAGACGAGTTCATATAGAATGATTCTCTGTTCAACCCCTTTTTATATACAAAGTAAAATAAAGGAGAAGTCAGATCAAAATATCTACTCTATTTTTAAACATGCATGGTTCGTACCTGTATAGTGACTGTTTATGAATTTATTGATATTGTTACAATATTGTACCTATTAGTAACTATGGATATTGAATCTTGATAATTCATATCCTAATATGGTAATTCTAGCAGTCACTCTCAATTGTATGATTATCACTGAATAGACCAGTGGGTAATAGAACTCATAATGGCACTTCAAAGGATATTTATATTCGATGGAATGAGGTGAAATATCACAAAGTGGAAGGAAGTGAAAAAAGAAATGAAGACACACTTGGATGATCATATGGGGTTTTATATGTCCCTGTTGAAGAATGATGCAGTGTGCCAGCTTATAAAAATACTAGAAGATACAACAGACTATCAAATGGACGATAGCATGTGGTTCTCATTTCCGGATTGTACATTGATAGTGCAACACATAGAATGTTGCACTATCAATGTACACCGAGATGGCAACTTCTCGTATACCATCGTCTACCAAGATTTTGGTTATACAACTGCGTTATTCACACTTTTATCTTATCAAACTAGCTTCCAGAAAAAAGTATGTTAGTCCCCACCTTTACCCTGGACATTCATATACCTGTCAAAGATATCAGTTGATTGATTACTCCTCCATCTTTAATTATCAGGAATAAACCTTAGATAAACCCTTCTGAAAGACTCGTCTTTGATAGAATATCATTACTACTGATAATTGATTTTAATGTATTTTATACTGTATACACTCCATTTCATTTACACTGTACACTACATACTCTACACACTCAGTCCATTTATACTGCACACTCTATACACACACTCCATTTACACACTACATACACACTATAGACACTCGGTCCCTCATTTTTATTTCGTTACGTAACGAATTTTTTAATTTCCGAATTTACACTGTGGATTTACACTGCAAATAGCAAATACCAAATAGGGCGTGTAAATAGGACGTGTACCAAGTATTCCCTCTTGTTTATGAGGAATAAACAATATTGTCAGTTTTGATATACTTGCTACGCCTAATTTTTGACACATTCGAATTAACTGCACCTTAATTCTCACCATGGAAGTGGTAGATTAGATGGGAATCCCCAAAAAATGGTAATTATAGATGAGTCTTTATATCATTAAAAGTTTAACGTGCCTTTTCTGTAGCTTGAGATTCAGGGTATTGATATGGCTCATCGTCTTCGAAACTATCGAAGAAAGGATATTAAGCCTGCAAAAACCTGTAACAACCTGAGTGATATGAAGTTGCTGTGAGTATTTTGGTTATGATGCTAGATCTCTGTCAATTGATCACGTCTTGAATACAGCTCGCTATCAAATATCTTCCCAATAGATAAGTCAAATAGTAAGTTTTGTATTACTAAGCTTTTTGAGGAGGACGATAGCAAGAGGAGAATACACGAAGGAATACTTCATAGAAGATCATCCATTGAAGTTCAGGTTTATTGCAAAGACTTATCTGATGCAAGTAAAAGGAATGTCACTTACAACCCCTGCAGAGAACAGATGGGGATTTTGATCTTACCAGTGATATTGATGAAATGATAAAGTCATGCTGTATTTACTTCAAGAAATGTAATTATACCATTGAAGGAAATTCAGAGACAAGCTTTATCGGGAAATATCTCCTGCCATTCTTTGATGTGGTTTATTTAAAAAACTCAAAGAGTAATATTGTTTGTGCAATGTATGTACTTCGTTATATCTTATCTTTATCTGTTACAGATAGGGTTGATTCTTGTGAGGAAAGCGGTCTCTGTCCGGACTGGAAACTGGGGCTGAACGTCAAGGGCAAGTATAAATTTTATATTATATGTTGAAGTAAAACGTCCTGGTCAGATAAGTATATACCAACAGGAGAGTGAATATGTCAAGATCATGAAGGAGATGAAGGGTAGTATTGATGAGCAGATTGATTTTGGTGTTGATAAGCCCACTTCTTTTGGATTGTTGGTGGAAGGTGACTGATAAAGGCTTGACTGAATCTCTAGCCTCAATAATGCTTATTAGTGGTAATCATAGGATATAAGTGTTCTCTATACATGATGGAAATCAAAGGTGATGGTATTTACATATCTGTCATGATCAAAAGGTTCTGGCTTGTGGAAGAAGTAGAAAACGCCGTCAACATTCCAGCAATAGTAGATAGCTTGCTATTTGTAAAGGTATTAAATGTGGCGAATATTTGAGAGTTCTGCTAATAACACCATTATTTAACAGGAGAAGATCTCGGAATTGGAGGAGAAAATGAAAAATAGAAGTAAAGAAAAGCCTCTGGAAAAGTTCAAAAAGGAATCATGCATTACAAAATTTGACAAAATAAAGTGATTGTTCTGGAGTTCAGATATACTTCATATAGTATACAATAGATTTACTGCTGTCAAAATGCGGGGTACATCTTGTATAAGATGCACTTGGATCGATTGCAAATTTAATCAAGTTTTGATTTTTTTCAATACAGTGTAAGATATGAGTTGACAGACAATAGATGGATAGTATAGTGCTTTAAGCATAGAGGCTATGACAATAGCACAGGATATATATTGTGAATACGTTTTAATATAAAACTAAAAAAGCTATTATATCTTATTTATGAGAGTGTATTTATATTCAGTTATGTAAGATCTGGGTGTAGAACAGCAACAGAATAAGAGAGTATTAGGTGCTTTCGGTATAAAGATAGGTTATAGATTATATTAGATGTCTATTGATATTGATTGCAAGTGATAAAAGGATAAACTGATATTTATTCAATTGAGATGCCAATTGTGGGAGTGTAAGAATAATAATAAATTAAGGGCGCATATAAAAGGCAGGGATTTAATGAATAAAGGTCCTTGATCAAGAGTGCAGCTGAATCATTACAAGCTACTACTTATTCTATGGAATGGGAATGTCCAGTCAAAAAAGAGGCCCCACTTCAATGACTGGCCTCACTCTCATCTTACCAAGTAAAAATAAGTTTTCTAGAAGTTCTTGTGTGATTTCAAAGTGATCTGGGTAGTTCTTTTACCTCCCCAAGTAACAAAGTTTATTGTACCGAATACTACTATTAGGAAAAATCCGTTACGACCTCTAAATTATCCTTACCATCTATTTTGACTGGAGGGACTATTTCGGAAGTTCAACCCGGAATAACAGAACATAATGTCTCGGTCAATGTGAGATAAGCAGGATAATATGGAAGATAGAATGCATTTCCCTGGGCGGAGGTAGTTGTAACTTGTAGGTATGAGTGCTTATCTTTTTTAATAGCCTATGAAGGTTAATATGTTGGTGATCCAGTTTCATGGATGGGCGAATAGTCTTAATGTTACTAGTAGAAAGGCATATCATATCATCAACTTGATAATCAGGATTGGGATGGCAATCCTGATTAAAATACAAATCTTGTTGAAGTTGGGCTAGTTTAAATTCATCTTGTGGACTGTTCTGGGGAGAATTAGGGCTTGACAGAATTCCTCAGAGGTAGCATGATTATGAAAGTTGAATTTAAACTGAGTGCAGAGTGTGCGATCTTCATCAACTGAAACTATAGCAATACAGATAGAAAGTGAAATCATAAGTGCTTGGAGGTAGATCAATTATGAAATCCATGCTTATGGGCAACGAGATTCGGACATAGCAAGTGGAATGAGGTGAAGAAGATGACTTTAATGTTCTTGCCCAGGTAGATTGACTTGGATACAGGTTGATCTATCTATCAACAAATTTCTCCATGGCAGTATAAGTATATTATCTAGATACCACTTCATTTGCCTTTGTTTGATTCCAATGGCTACTCACAAGAGAATCATGTACAGTGCGTCTTATCTAGAGCACAAAGGCGGTTTTCCATGAAGAATAGGTTAGTATCACTATCAGGCCTACATGTCTCGACTTCTTCCTCAGATATCTAGGTACGGCAGATGGCATATTGACAAAAAAGATTTTCTTGAACAGTTTTCACCCATGGGTAGCAGATCAACAATAGGAGTAGAGATGTCAGTAACAATAGATAATTAGCTCTCTGATGGGTGGTAGTATGATCTGATTGCTTCAAAGTAATTGTTGGATAGGCTGTTTATAGGAGCATAATTAGTCCATGGTTCAACTTCCATAACACATGACCAGTGTGTTCTCCATATACCAACAGAATAATTTAAACTTTGCTGATAATCCCGATCAGACCAACAATTGTTGGGAAGTATCAGTATTTCCCAGATATTCAAGAGAGTGAGTGAGGAAGATAAAGAGAACAGATTGATTACCATACAGCCCACTTGAAGTGATATTCCACCGCCATATGGATCAAGATCTCATCCATCATGCAACAGAAGCTACAATTGGGGGACTTAACTAGGGCAGAATTCCAAGAGAACACTTTCTGAAGATAGCCTCTTCCAGCATGAATTAGAAGACACAAAGGATTAAACATCTTACAACTCTATGGAACCAGTGGTGGGGATGAGGGTCCACATATATCTATGACATTAGGGTGCCAGAGTGTACGTAAGGTATGCAGTGTAACCCATACCATTGATAGTGACTTCTTGTATTTACTAGAATTGATGCTCCATTGAGAGCTGGTGCTGAATCCATCCTCAGAGTGTTCTTTGTTGTGCGTTCTAACTGGAGAGAAGTGTCATGGAACTAGAGTCAATTGACAACTCGAGATGTTCAGTATAAGGCTTGTGGACAGAAATAGTCACACTCATCCCTAAATACAGGCCCCTTTTAATATGAATTGTATCTCATTCGAATCTATTTCAGGTAATCTATTCGAACAGCCATGCACAACCTCACTCTGCCCTATTTGTGTGACATTAAAGCAGAATGATTAAATGCTCTATTATTTCATTTTAATTTGGTGATTTCTTTCTTTCCTGATTATCATAGAATGGGTAATAAACACTCCAAGTCCAAATACGCATCGAGGTCTATTCAGACAAAGGACCCTAGCCGACCCCAGATACACACACCAGAACCCAAACAGAGATATGACCAACCAATTGATATTGACTCTTGTATTGAGAGGCTGATTAAAGTGGGTCAGAAGAGGAACTTTGAGAAGGCACTCTGTATCAGTGAAGAAGAGATGCTAATGATATGTAATTATGCTTCTGATATATTCTTGAATCAACCGGTATAGTTGTGTATAGATAGATAGATATCTATTTAGCAGCGGATTAACCCCTCTCTCTGTTCATAGACACTATTAGAACTGAATTCTGGATTGAAGTTAGTGGGTGATGTAGGATGAATAAGCATGAGGAATGATGGAAAGAGTATTGACCCCTATTGAATGAATAGATTCATGGACAATATACTGACTTGATTCGGTTGTTTCAGAGGTGTGGATGGCCCCCAGATGTGAGTTATCTCTTTTTGGGGGATTATGTGGATAGAGGTATGTTTAGCCTCGAGACAATATTACTACTCCTATGCTTCAAGATCAAATTCAATGAGAACTTCTTTCTTCTTCGTGGTAATCATGAGTGTGCTAGTGTAACTAGAGGTAAGACTCTGCACAGACAGTGGTTGATCATTAAATCATTATTGTTGATATATAGTGTATGGATTCTTTGATGAGTGCAAGAGAAGGTCAAGTGTGAGAATATGGAAGGCATTTGTGAATGTATTCAATTCAATGCCTATAGCAGCAGTTATTTCAAGTAGAATATTCTGTGTCCATGGTGGATTATCGCCCTATTTACACTCATTGGATCAGATTAAACAGATAAGAAGACCATTGGAGATACCAGAGGAAGGATTGCTGAGTGATTTGTTATGGTCAGATCCCAATGATGTATCAGAGACTTGGTCTGAAAATGACCGCGGTGTGTCTGTGTGCTTTGGAAAGAAGAACATTGATGATTTCTTAATTAAGAATGACCTAGACCTTATATGTCGTGCTCATATGGTAAGTCCTTTTGATACAAATAAGCACTATAATTTTAATACTCTTTTTCTCTTGGCAGGTAGTGGAGGATGGATATGAATTTTTCAATAACAGAACATTAGTCACCCTATTCAGCGCACCCAATTACTGTGGTGAATTTGATAACTATGGGGGGATCATGACGATATCTGATGATTTGATGTGTAGTTTTGACCTGCTACCTCCTGAGGATGTTTATATATCAGAGAAGAAGGAGATGATGAAGAAGAGGTAAAGCAAATGGAGAGCGTATCTTATAATGTATATTGACTAATAATTGAGTATAGAGCATCATTTCAAATACCCTCATCATAGTCCCTCTTGCTTAATAATGCACTTCTGGGTGTACTCTATGTAATATACGTACAATATATTGGAATAAAATCACAAGAAAATCATAACTTTTTATCCACTTACCATGCGCCTTGATTTGTTTACTACCACCTCAGTGCTTGATATGCCTAGTTTAAGATCAATAAGGGAATACCACTTTGTACTCACAATGGAATCAGTCATTGTAAACATGGTGTTCTTGATTATAATACAGCTGCCTTGATCTGTTAACCCTTTTATAGCATCAATGAGTCTATTCACTAAATATGATATGATGAATAAACACATATTGTACAGTGTGTTGCCCATGTACTTAGATATGAACTGTCATTCAACAGCAACAGATTGGATATTTCTTCAATAATCACTAATGGGTTGCATGATTCGTCACTATCAGATACAGCCATCCGTGCACTTAATAGTTCAAGCGATTCTATAATATCTTTCATAGTAAATGTCTGCTTATACTCTATTTTTGTCAATGCATCATTCAGATTATGTGTTTGTAATACCCTCTTCAGGTGTTTTGCTTCAAACATCCCACTTATATCATATATATAGACACTCTCCTGCTTCATGTTTAATAGATAGGATGCAATGAAGTGAGATATATACTATTACCATTACCCATTAGTCTATATCTTCCATTATATCATACGCTTAGATATTACATTGGACACATGCATGGATGACTCTCCATATAATTCTATCACTTCGCCAAACAGAAGACCTCCTTCCAACAGTGTATCCAATCTATTCTATCACATCAATAATCTGTAGAAAATATAAAGTGTACTCACTCTTTTATTCCTGTGAGAAGATAAGTAGGTGGTTTATATGTCTGTCTTGCCTCTTGTATTCTGGTGTCATACAGCACTTGCTGAATAAAGGCCCTGATTACCTATCACAGTTTGTCAATAGTTGAATACCACTCCAATAAACACCCTCTATTTACAGGTCTCTTTATGTTGGTTTTACTACAAACATCCTTCAGTGAAGACTGTAACAGTTGACTATCTGTATATTCAAATAAGACACTCTATCCACAATGGCCATACCCTGTTTACCTGTTCTGATACTGTTTACACTTAGTGCTTCTATTAATTCTTGATAATACTGTTGCTGGAAAGGAGTCCATAGTGCATAAATAGACCTCAAGTTCTTCATCAGGATAAACAAACAGGAAAGAGAAGTGACTTCCTTTCTGAGTAATATCCCTCCCTTGTATTTCTTTCCACCTCCAATAATATTTAATATGTCAATAGACATTAACTGGTCCAAATTAGACGATACTTTAGCTGGTCATGTACAGCAATTCCTAAACAAACACTTTCAGAATATATCTAAACCTTCTTTTATAGGGGATATCGAGGTCACTGGTTTCCAGTGGGGAACAGAAACACCACAGATTGAAATAACTGATATCACAGAACCCTTTCCTGCTTTTTATGAGGAGGAGGAGTCAGATGTGAATGGAGCAGAAGACATTATCAGTTCAACAAGTAAAAAGAGTTCAAACGACAACGACGTGAGTATATCTCAGTCTTCCTCAATGCAGGCTTCTGAATTCTTCTCGGATGATGGTTCTACTATTAGTGCCGCACAGAATACAACTCGCTTGTCTTTCAATCCACCCTTCTCTCAGCAACAAAGATTCAATATGATGCACTCCTTCCACCGTTCACCCTTTGTTGCACCACAGCACCCTTTTACCAATAACAACAATAACGGTCTCTACTTTGCTTCTCCTCCTATTCCTCCCTTACTAAATACTTCTCATTGGACCTCTAATCCTCCTTCACTGCATGAGGAAGACTGGATAGACGACGAAGAGATAAACAGAATGGTTGACTCACCAGTTCCTAGCGTCAGCCCTTCTATTGTGATGGATAAGAAGTTGACTGAAATGGACTTTCAGATCCATATGTTGATATCTTACAAAGGGGATATGAGTATGACCATGCTGACAGAACTACGAATGAACTATCCAAGTATAAAGTTCTTAAGTTTGCCCATACAATTACGGGTTCAATCGGTTGAATTTGAGGCAATTGCAGTGGTGGCCTACATACAAAGCATGAACAGAATATGCATCTCGATGTTGGAACCAGAAGACGATCCTAGCGCATCGAAACGAGGAAGAAAAGATGGGCTGGAGAGGTAAGACAAGAGGGCGGTATGGTTGACCTTGAATTCACGTTATCTCTGTTTTTAGTCTATTAAGAGATGTTCATATAGAGACTCTGGTGGGTGATAAGGAGAAGCAAGGTAAGTGACATTGTGAGAGATATCATACCCATAGCTGAACATACTTTTTAGTACTGAAGAATGTGGGGAAAATAGAGAAGTTTATAGTAGATCAACTTAGAAAGATAATAGATGATGAACTTGTATTTCCTAGCTATCAGTTAATATTATTGAATTAAAAGAATGTCTTGATTACTTGTCTAATCCAGAATGACGAAGTAATGCCTTAATGTCTACTGTATCACGGCCTCTAAACTCTTTCCATACTCTCTTTGGTGATGTTCCTCCTCCTAATGCAAGAATAGTGTTTCTGTACTTCTGCCCAATAGACTGAACACCTTTCAAACCATCCTTTTCTCTTGCTTCCTCAAAGGCAGCATAAGCATCAGCCGAATAGGTTTCAGACCATTTGTAACTACCCATGGAACATGTTAATATACTAAGCAATAATATGAATAAAATATATGTACCTGTAATATCCAGCACTGTAGCCACCACCGAAGATATGATTGAAGCTACAAAGAAATCTATCTTCATTTAAACGAGGAGTTAACACTGTTTCCTTTGCAATCTCTGCATCTTTATCAAATACAGTAGGGTCAGAAGGTGAAGTAGGTGGTTTGAACTCGGAATGAAGTGCCAAATCAACCTTGGCGAAATGAATCTGTCTCAGGGTAGCCAGGCCACTCATGAATTGTTTGCTCTTGACAAGGGCAGAGATCATATCCTGGGGAATGACCTCTCCAGTTTTATAATGGCCTGAAAGACGCTTGATCCAATCAGGTTCACTACAGAAGTTCTCCATGAATTGAGATGCTACTTCCACAAAATCCCATTCAATTCCATTGATTCCTGAAGCAGGAGCATAATCAACACGTGTCATCATATGCTGTAAACAATGTCCAAATTCATGAAAGAGGGTTTCCACATCTCTAAACTTCATCAAAGAGGGTTTATCGGCTGACTGTGGAGGAGATTGATTGCAGATCAGGTAGGCAACAGGGAGAGTTGTCTCTCCATTCTTTTCTTTGTAACGAGTTGATACCACATCCATCCAGGCACCACTACGCTTCTCAGATGGGCGAGAGTAGAAATCACCATAGAAGTAGGCTTTTACCTCGCCCTCTTCTGACACTTCAAACACCTTTGCATCTTCATGCCACAGGGTAATTTCCTTCTTTGTCAGTTCATCCGCACTCAACTCTTTTACCTGTATTCCCAATACTTCATTTGCAACATCGAATAATCCTTTTAAAACCTTTGGGAAGGAGAAGTACTCGGAAATGGTCTCCTCGTCATACTTAAATAATTCTTTTCTGTATTGTTCAGTGACATAAGCGACATCCCAAGGCTGGAGTGGAGCAGGTTCGCCTAACTTCTTACTAGCAAAGTCAGTAAGCTCTTCCAATTCTTTCTTAGCATATGGTAATGAAGAAGTGAACAGGCTATTCAATAAAGATTCAGCAGCAGGTAAGATTTCTGCCATCTTCACCGACAATGAAAGATCAGCAGGAGTGTTGTAACCAAGGAGTTTAGCCTTCTCAGTTTTCAGGCTTAAGATTTCGTTGATGACAGGTTCATTGTTAAGAGCTCCCTCAGATGCCTTGGTAATATTAGCCCTGTAGATCTGATAGGTAAAATAATATCAGTCATAGTTCCCCGTCTACTCCGTCTATTTACCTTTTCACGTAATGGTCGGTTTGTACAGTTCATCATGAATGGGCCATAGATAGGATAATCCAGTGTAATGCAATACCCTTCCTTCACCCCTTGTGCCTCGGCATTTTTCTTCAGTGTCTCTAGTAATGATTCAGAACAACCAGCCAACTGATTCTTATCAGTGATGAACTCCTTGAATGCTTTTGTGGCATCCAACACATTGTTACCAAACTTGAGGGACAACTGAGATAACCGTTCAGATATCTCATTAAATCTCTTCTTCTCAACTGAATCAGGGTGGAATCCAACACCGGCATGTTTCATGTCTCTCAAAGCATGATCGACAATACGTTGCTGTACCTTATCCAGCCGATTCCATCTCTCGGGTGTGTTCTTTAACTCGTCCAAAGCCTTGTATTTGGGAATAGATTGGTTCATGAGTAAGCTTAATTTGGTGAATTCTGGTTGTATCTTCTCGAGAGTGGCTCTAATATCAGGGGAATTTTTGACACCGTTCAAGTGAGAGAGAATACCGTAAGCCCTTGATACCTCATTCTCCAATTCCGTTACTAACAGAACACATTCTGTTAATGGATGTCTAGGAGGCATATTACTTATACACTTACATCGACCAATGGATCCTTCATAAGTGGGCTCAAAGTTCTCTTCTAATCTAATGAACTGCTCCTGGGCTTGCTTAATCAAGTTTTGGAATAAAGGAACTGCTACTTCTGGACTGGTTTGTGTTAATATGTGTTTATAGTCAGGAAAAAGTTTCCAGTTAAGAAAGGGCATTTTGTTATCAGGGTTTAAAGCAGAGAAACTTCTGTTCTGAAGTGTCATTTTGTATGAGTAAAGAGAGGAGAAAGTCTTCTTGGGTTTAATTATAGGCTGTGTCTTAACTTCTTTAATAGTAGTTATGGTACGACGAATGATATTAGGATTGATTCTCTTTGGTACTGTACTACGTAGAAGTCTGTACATAGTCTACTATATGGAAGAAGCAGGCTGTACAAAGAATAAAAATAATAAATATAATAATATAAATTAAAAATAAAATCACTGAGTGGGTCAAGAGCATGGACTAGAGACACCCCTGCCCCAATGTATTTAATGTGGGAAATAACAAAAGATTTATGCTTGAAGATCCGTTATCTTCTTCGCTAATGCTCTCTTCATGAACTGCTCTCGGGAAAGTAATCTTGTGTACTGTGATATGCATAGACTGAGTAAGATATATCATAGAAGTGGGATAAGTAACTTACTTTCATAAAGGTAGTTAGATCGATTCTCTCTGAATTAAGTGCTTTTGCAAGATAGTAGATTGTATCTGAAATAGCATTATCATCACTAACCAATTCGAGTAATCTATGGGCAATAGAATGAGTCAATGCAGATTATACGTGCATGGATCCTTACTGGTTGGCTACCACTGTAGTTCCACAAAGTATTTCATCCACTTGTACATCAGGCATAGCATTGACTTGTTCAGTGACCTCGTCAATCTCCTCTGACTTCTTCTTCAATACTGTATTATTATACTCCAATCTATTCTTCAGATCAGACAATACCTCTATCTCCTGCTGAATACTCTGATCTCCATCATTCAGCTGTCTATTCTGAAGTAACAGCTTATCCATCACTCCTGAAATAGACACATTATACTGCTGTAATTTATCAGCCACTTTTCTATACAATGCGTCTTGGAGTTCTCGTTGCTTCTCATTCATGATGAATCCATTGTTGTTGTTGTCTGTGGGTAATACTACTGATCTTGATGATATATTATTGGGGTTGGGAAACTGAGTGGCTATTGCAGGAAGTGAAGCTGACTTCGGAAGTACAACTGAATGAGGGTTCAAACTCATATTCTATACAAGAATGACTGCAATTAGAGACTGTAATTAATATAAAGTGTATGTCTAGCCTTACAGCTAAACCCTGATTCATGTTGTATAGAGCAGTACTCTCATTCATCCATGAAGGTATTTCTGCCGGCATTTGGGAGAGGGGGGGATTATTTGGTGCCTGTCTCTGGGGTGAATTTGAATCCTGTATCTGGGGAGATCCAATAGTATTGCTAGTGATCTTGGTATAGACAGGTGGTTCTTGGGTAAACACCTGCTGAAGAATTGCAACCAGCTCCAAGAAGGTATGAGCCTAATAGAGCATATCCATGTATGAGTATGTCATATCCATCTAATTGCCAATACTCTGGTATACCTTATCGTTTGCCCATGTTGATCTGTAGTGATGATAACACATGCCACTCTTATCTACATGTCTTCCCTCTCTTATTAACATATTAGCAGTTGGTTTAACATATGGAATGGGTGAAGTCTTGGGATATTCTTTTGGAATCCAGAAGGCTACTGGGATATTATAAGGTACAAAACGATAGGTTATAGGAATGGTGCCATGTAAACACAATAATAGCTGTGTGTGTCCATCATTAGAAGCTATTGTTAACAAAGATAGTCTAATTAAGAACTGTTTCTATGTACTTGAATACAGATACAATACTGTATGAGTCCATTTTAGCTTTGAGAGATAAGTATGTCTGTAACACAGCATCTACATCTCGAAAGGTTCTCTCTGGATCTTGATACTGGAACATACAAACAGTAAGTATCTCATATAAATAGCAGTTATAGTATCAATTACATGCTGCAATACTGTTCTAAGCCAACATTTGATATCCATTCTATGTCTCTTCTGTTCTATCTGCTGTTATTAGAAAAATAAATAAAGAGAATGCTAACATCCAATGTTAAATAATATATTTTTACCACCTATAAAAAGATAGGAAACTTGTTTTGATTGGCTGGATGACTTTTTAAGGCTGTCTGTAGATGTGAGAAGTATCCACTTCCCGTTCTACCAATCCTCTCACTTCTTATGATAAGTATAATAGGTACATCTGCCTTTATTCACATGACAGAGAGCCTCCCCCATATTACACACTTATCCATCATTCTTTCTATGCCAATAAGGTATATTTATCTCCTGTAAGTGTATAGCCTTAGTCTATTTCACTCTATTTATTTATCACATTGGGTATCTACATAAACCATAAGGCCAGTAATAATATAACTTCTTTTGGAGCATAATCAACTGTATAATAGATCGTTTTCTTCCTACTTCATAATATCTCTTTATATACTGCTGCTAGTTGGCTATATTATTGTATATTTTGCTTATTTTTCTATTGTTGAATAGATCCATAAATATTGAATAGACATCCCAATGATCTTAACCACCCATTATCTGAGATTCATATGATACTACTCACAGTATATAACTCTAGACAGAGGAGAGCATGCATACAGTGATACCAGAGCCATCTAACCAGCCATTAGTGTTAAAGAGATAGATAATGGTATCCATTGGATCAATACTACTGGTTAATAAGCCCCATTTCCTGGATGTGATTTAACTGATAATCATGTGTCAAGGTAGATATAATGATATAGCAATCCATGCTTGAGATACACTCTATGCATAGTGGACAAACTTTTATCAATTCAGTCAATCAGATGTAGATACTTTAAAAATTACACTTATTGTATATACTGCATATGGATACATCCATACTGTATATTGAATGTGCTTATGGTATAGTTATACATCACAGTAGACACATAACCCATAGCCGCCCATCTGCATTGAATATGAAAAGTGGGTAAAAAAATTGACGTCTAAGCCACTACACTCTCCACTCTTATTTTTATCTCAAATCTTTCTTTTCTTATTTCTCGGTTACTTTTATAGATCTCTTCATCATGTCTGAAGAAATAGACAATACCTTGACTGTGAATACACCCAAAGTGAACAAGAAAAAGAGCTCTGAAGATGATCATGCCAAATTAACTCTGTTTGTCAGAGGTCTTCCTTATGAAGCCACTAGTAAAGATCTCGAGGACTTCTTCAGTGAAGTGGGTCCTATCAGAAAGTGCTTTGTTGTAACTGAGCATATGGAAAAGAGTGATGAGAAGAGTTCTATTCCAATAAAGAACAAGGGATTTGGTTATGTTCATTACGCCTCAGAAGACGATGCAAAGGCAGCAATTGATAAGCTGAAGAAGGTCAAATTCCAAGGTAGAAAGTTACAGATACAGTATGCTAAACGTAAATCAGAAACTTTCCACAAAGAGAAGAAGGAGGTCAAGGCAGTGAAAGCACCAAAGAAAGAAGGAGTCGAAGCGCCAAAGTTTGACGTCAATGCTCGTTTGATAGTGCGTAATTTACCCTGGAAATACAGAGAACCTGACCTCAGAGCATTATTCGAGAATTATGGTACTGTTCATACTGTTGAATTACCCCGTAAATATGTGGGTGGTCCCCTTCGTGGTTTTGCCTTTATTCAATTCGAGAAAGTGGAGGAAGGAGAGGCGGTAAGTTTGTGAAGGGTTATGTTGACACTGTAATCTGATATCCATAATACTAGGCTATGGCTGCTTTGAATGCAACAGAACACGCTGGAAGAACTATAGCAGTAGATTGGTCTATTCCTAAGCAGAAATATGCTGTTATTGAGGAGAAGGAGAAGAAGTCATCAGAAGATGTGGAGATGGAGGAAGCTGATAGTAATGATAGCAGTGACAGCGACAGCAGCGACAGTGACTCTGACAGTGACAGCGACAGCGACAGCAGTGACAGTGACTCTGAAAGTGGTATCAACGATGACAACGAAGACTCAGATAATAATGAATCAGACAATGAAGAAGGTTCAGAAGAGAAGGTAGATAAGAGCAGTAAAGATAAAAAAGTGACTGGTCCAACTGCTGCTCAGGGTACAACACTGTTTGTACGTAACTTATTATTTGAATCTACTGAAGCAGATTTAAAGGAACTGTAAGTATTTGCAAACCAATATTGAGAGTTTCCCATTTCATTAATGTATTTACTTATCATTTAGCTTCACTCAATGGGGCCCTGTTCTTTATGCCAAAATAACACGGGATCCTACCACCAAGCTGTCTCGCGGTACAGGCTTCGTTTGTATGCGCAAGAAGGAAGATGCAGACAAATGTCTGGCTGCTGCTGATGCCTTACGCGCCCTGTCTCAAAAGGATGAAATTAGTGATAAAGAAGCAATGAACCAACTATTGTCAAAGAGAGAAAAGAAAAAAAAAGGTTTATTGTTCAAAAGTTTAATTACACCAGAATCAGGATCTGGAGAAGGAGCCAAATTCACATTGCATGGTAGAGTGTTAGAAGTGACAAGGGCAGTTGACCGCCAAGAAGCACAGAAGATCAAAGAAGACAACTTATCACACAAGAGAAAAGAGGATAAGCGTAACTTATATCTGATGCGTGAAGGTGTAGTCTTCCCCGATACACCAGCAGCTCAAACAATGACACCAGCTGAATTACAGAAGCGCCAGATGTCATTCTCTAGTAGAAAGAAGCTTATTAGTAGCAACCCTTCCTTGTATATATCAAAGACCCGTCTTTCCATCCGTAACTT
Source organism: Pilobolus umbonatus (assembly GCA_025528865.1). Lineage (NCBI taxonomy): Eukaryota > Fungi > Mucoromycota > Mucoromycetes > Mucorales > Pilobolaceae > Pilobolus > Pilobolus umbonatus. The sequence goes on from JAIXMH010000012.1 coordinate 60,920, forward strand.
GCCCATTAAAGTGACTGATCATGACCTGAAAGCACTAGGAATGAGCAGTATTCATAAGTTCAAGAATCAAGTTAAAGCGAAGGAACGTGAAGACCTAACAAAGGATGAGAAGGCGGAGGGCTGGCAATTGATTCCTCGTGTGAAACAAGCTAAAATTGTCAGAAGCAAAGACAGAGTGGATACAACTACAAATGAATTGAGATCCAAGGGTTATGGTTTCTTGGAGTTTACTACGCACGCACATGCATTAGCAGCATTAAGATATCTTAATAATAACCCTGACATCTTTGATGGCAAGAGATTAATAGTGGAGTTCTCAGTGGAGAATAAGGATGTTGTAGATAGAAGAGGCCAGAGAACAAATGACCGTGAAGACAAAACTACAGGAAGATTCAACAGAGAAGACAATAAATCCAGCGGCATGAAGAGGAAATTTAATGACCGTGATGATAAACCTGCAGGAAGATTCAACAGAGAAGACAATAAATCCAGCGGCATGAAGAGGAAATTCAATGGGCGTGATGATAAACCTCAGGGAAAAATTAGAAGAAAATAGAAGCATATAAAGAAATAAATCAATTCTTACTCTTTGTAAATGACATTGATAATAGCTTCGTTGTAGGCTTCAATACATAATTTAGTGTAGCATATGAGATAATTGGAAAGTATATGGACTTATGTGTCGATAAGGTGTAATAATTTACAAAGAGATTTAATCTATTTATGCTGCTGTGTGAGAAATGAGTATTAGATTTTGGGTAATTGTTAGATTTGCCTACTGTGTCCTTTGGGTTGTTGTTCTAGCATTATGTAACAATATTGGACACGAAAAAAAATCTAATGTGTAGGGGATAAATTGTACTACAATATTATATATAGCAAACACCAACGTTTATTGATATTTTCAGTTCTAATTTGTACTTGGATCTCACAGTGACATGAACACTTTGGGAATTCCGAGATGCACATGAAGTCCGTCGAAAGACATCCGCGATAGAAATGGATCAGGCACTCTGCCTTCTTTCAGCTGAATTTATGATCACTGGTAAAGGGAAATTGGACAGAAAGAATACAAGATTGCATATCCTGATTTTCCATCAGAATTATCTTCGCTGTAATTAAGCATACTTCAAACAAGTATGGATATATCCTACTTCATTACTAATATACATTATGCCCACATTGTTTCTCTTTATGTGCGCTAATACATTATTCATATGGCCCATGCCCACTCAAAAAAATGGCGTTGGAACTGTGCACATTATGCTCAGAAGAATGGTCCCATTATATATAAATATTCGCCCTTCAATGTCTTTTGAACGAACATTTTCAGTAATAACATATATATATCCCATGATAGATTCAAGTAACTGTCGTTTTATTCGTTCTGAATCTCGATAGCCATACTATGGAAGCCACATTTGCCAGCCATGAACTGTTGCTCTGACCTCTTCATCTCCAGGGTCTTCTTTAAACATAACACCCACTTTGGTAGTCATAAAGTGATCTACTCTAAATCCATAACCTAGATTTTCCCTGTCTTCTTCATCCACGTCAGTTCTCATTTCTCTTTGTGCAATATCAAAGAACTCCAAATCTTTATGAGCAAGGTGTGGGCGGTGATGGGTATAGAATACATAAACACGGCCTGTTTTGGGTGTTAACAATTCACGGCAAGTCTTGAGCAGGGCATGGTGTTGTGAATGATTGAATACAAGGTCACTAAGGATAATAACATCATAGGTTTTATGGTGGACAGGTAAATATTGCTTCAATTTGTCGGTTGCAGTGCCCCAAATGTATCCATCAACTATGATATTCTTCTTATGCTGGTCATCCATGGTATGATCCACATTGTATTGAATATTGTCTATTAACTCCTTGTCTGGATAATCAGTAATAACAACAGTTCTAGCACCATTCAGTGTTGCTATCAGACTGGGTAGTGCACCACCAGCACCCAACTCTAATATATACTTGTCCTTTACCAATCTAGGAGTGTCATCGAATAAGGTAGCGAATACCTTCGAGGCATTCCATAAATGATGTGCCCATAAAGGATGTGAGCCTACCAGTCTAATATTCAATACTTTATTATCTAGTATAATCCTATTCATTTGAGCTTCATTCCAGGCTTTACTTTATTACTATAAAATATCATGTTTACCGGAGGTGATTGAGGGTCGAGTATATTTCTCATAGTTTGGCTTTATTTCAGGTACAGTGGTCTCTTCTTCAGCCTGAAGATATGATAACAAGATATTAACACTCTATTCAATAGTATAAACAGGATCATACACCAAATAAGTCTCCTGCGAACCCGTCTTCTTCATCTGAGTGGGACATGTTGAAATGAGTGTAAACTTCTAGACAGCTACCAAGAATTAATTTTTTATAGTCATATAAGCCACTGAAAAGCATTGAAGCTACTCATATCAAGACATGGTAGACGCTTGACTTCAATGGGAAAAGAATGATACCTGTTCAGGTATGAAGTGTACACTTTATTCTGTATATTAAGAGGACAAATTATTAAAAGTGTATATAATGTTATGTAGGTATGCTGTGTATGAGTGTATTACAAACAAGCTGAAGAGATACTAGTGAACATCAGTATGGATCATCTCTTCGGCAGTCATTGGAGTAAAGTTATGAACATCAATGCCATTCATCAGTAAGGTTGCTTCATAATGGGATGGCACAATCTTTGGAATAAGTTCTGGCTTAATAGATAACTCTATAGAATGGAGATAGTTAAAGCATCGTTCACTAGTCTCCATCATCGTATCTACACTCACCATGACGGGTAAAATTAAATAAGGGTGGCAGTTCCTTTCCGTTGATCATCTTTGTATTTGGGTTGCGCAATTCATCAAAGAAAGGATCAGCCAATGAATCGAACGCAGGAAGACGTTTAAGTGGTTCATATTGTATAATCTTAGAGATGAAAGCAATGGCATCGTCAGGTGTACGCGACCTGAATAGCTTTGAGAATGGGTGGGGCCTAATTTGTGGGAATCGATGCTCCATATAGGATGGATTCATGGCTAGTAATTGCTCTCTTGAAGGTGTCCCTAACACTTTAATAATCTCTACCAACTGATCAATGGCACTCTCACCCGGGAATAAAGGTTGACACAGTAATAATTCTGCCATCACGCACCCTGTAGACCATATATCAATACTACAGGTATAATTGGTTGCTCCGAATATCAGCTCTGGTGCTCGATAGTAACGAGAACATATGTATGATACATTGGGTTCTCCTGCATGGAGAGATTTGGCACTGACAATAGTTATCAGCACTTATATTTTTATGTCCATTTAAATGTTTCTTTTTACCTTCCAAAATCACATAATTTGAGTATTCCCGTACTTGGATCAATCAACAGATTCTGTGGTTTGATATCACGGTGGCATATGCCAAGAGAGTGAATATAAGCAAGTGAACGCATTAACTGATATGTGTATAATTTAACATAGAGCATAGGCACAGGCTGTCTTGCCTTTGCATAATTACGCGATGTACGATATAATGTTTCTGGAATGTATTCTAGTACCAAGTTCAGATAGGTATCATCTCTCTAATACAGATAATTAATATAGGTGTATGTTATGCATATCTGCATTCGTTACCTTATTTTCATCATGACTATAGAAATAAGCCTTGAGGGCTACTACATTTGGGTGCCATACAGAACGCATAATTTGTAGTTCTCTGTTCTGGTATAGATACATATAATTATGAGCTGTATATATATATATATATATATGTGTGTATATATGTATATATAGTCAATAGACTGTTATCTACCTTAAACCGTTTATCCTGGAATACCTTCTTTATGGCTACTACCTCATTGGAGTCTACTACATTCGCTTGGTAGACAACTCCAAATGAACCATTGCCAGCTACTTTATGTGTTGTATATCGGAACTTGATATCCTGACCAGTTCTTCCATCCTTTGCCAGTTCCTCATGTATTTTATAGGGGTCATTGTCTCCACCTAGAATGAATAGAGGTTAATACTATGCTGACTCTCCTCTCTATGGCTTACCAATAATTCTCTTCCCACTCATTGGACCGTGAGCCATACTCATGTACTATAATAATAGAGAATATCTGTTGTTAACAATAGAAGATAACTAGCCCATAATATGTGCATATACATTGTATTGTTGGATATGAATAGAATGGTGAGTGTTACGGAAAGAAAGTAAGCACGAGTTGGGTCAAAAATAATAATAATAAGTACAGAGAAGATTTGGGTCAAAAAAAGGGGGGGTAAATAGGGTAACTTATCTAAAGGGAGTTGAAGAAAGGGGAACAAGTAAGCATATCCCAAAGAGAGGATCAATCACGTGGCCTAAGGCTTACTCGACACCCCTTTCATGCCACAATTAAACCACGCTGTGGTGTATCTAATACTTATGATCAACCATCTGTACAATAAATATGCATCATCAGTGCGAATAGTAACATGTTCAATTCAATATAGCCAAACATCATGTAGTACTCCACTCTCGTGGATATATTGGTGATTACTTCCTCATATAATACCGTATTTCCAATATCTGCATCTGCACTAACTAATATAACCGAATGTGATGTTATTGATTTTGAGCCTTTGAATACCCTTCAATACCGTCCATGGGCGGCTATTCATCTACGTATATACATCATATGATGTATAGAAGATCCATTTGCCGTCATAGCTGGATTAACAAAGGCTACATGTAACTAGAAGCAGGGTTTCCAATTGATCCACCCATCATTACCTTTTCTAAAGATGTTATATTTTATCATTCCCAAAATGCACGTCTATGAGGTTACCAATATCCACACTCATGGTACTACCCATATCTCTGGTATCTTTCATTCACAACTGGGCAAAAGGGCATTCCCATGATCATACCTATATGATGCTCAATACAACATTATTACAGACCATTTCCCGGTATATAAAGGATCCACAACACTAGCTTCCTTATACAAGAGACAGTCTATCATCTGAATAAGTGATATTCGGTATATTGACAGTTGGTTGTCAAGTATTTCTTGGGATGTAACAACCATTCTCTATTTCCGTGTACATAAACTTAATATGCATACAGATTGACAGTGTCCAAGCGGTACAATTAGTATAGAGTATATTATATTTGTCATGATAAGGAATGAAAACAATTAAAAGGACAAGTTTGGAGTGATGTTATATTTATATATGGATGAATAACATAAGATCATATAAACTGTTGGTGATTATTTGTCCTGAAACCGTTTTTGTACGAAGGCATATATAGTTGACTCCTTAAGAAGTATGCTCTCCAGTTACGGATACTGTTGTGTAGGGATGAGATAAAGGGTGTGTGTATTTCATGCTTTCTAATGAGATCTAAAGAACGAATAGATGGGAACGAGGATAATGCTGTGGGTGTGGGTGTTATACATTGGCAATTGTCACTTCTATCTGTCCTAGTTGGGAATGGAAAGGCCCTTGTCCGTATACCATGACTGTTATGATTATCATCCGATATTCTGCATAGTAAACACCCATCCACCCGTGGGATCAAATGGTCACTGCAGTTACGAATGACATATTCATATGGTTTGTTATTACTATCATCATGTGAAGTAATATAGTTGCCATTACCAATCAAGAAATAGGGTGACAATGCAGTATGTGATGAAGGGGGTTTATTGATATCAGTGGATAGCATATCAGAGGCTATTATTACAAAGAAGAAGAAAAACCAATCCTCTGCACTCTTCACAGACCCAATCTCGGGAATGACCCAATATTTCATTTTTTCATTATTATTTTATAATATATAAATGTTAGAATCACCAGCCCTCCGTTATCTTTATTGGAATAAAGTTAACAGAATAGGGCATTAAGACATTCTGGTAATCTTAACTTAAATTGACGCTCAAACCAACTGAAGGAAGACAGTTCGCGAGCAACACGAAGATAAGTTGTAAAATGATCGCCGCACATGGATCATTTTGGTCAAAGTTTCATAAGGTCTATTTTGCGAAGAGAAGTATTGATATTCAGTTATAGTCTCCAAGTTGTGGGTCAATAATAGTATTAACTTGAGGATCCGAAAATCGATGATAGGGTGATCAATCAGTACAGATTCCCACCAATTGGCTGTTGTTCATTGTAGCTCAAATCCCATATCAACCCATGTAATACAAAAACATTGGAGAAATAGGCAGATGATATTGCGTGTGAGGCAAAGCATTGGTAAATGTTCATTGACACACATTCTTATGTCTTCTTTAACTTTACACCAATTGCTATACTCGTAATTGAACATTTTGAGTGAAAGTCCGTTCTCTATCATGTATATTTCACTTAATAGCTGATGCACATGAAAGTAACCCTTAGGTGAAACACCCAAGATATCATGAGTATAAAGCAATCATTTATCGTCTATGGCTACTATACAATCTACAATACTTCTATTGATGTGAGCTGGTATATTGATCTAAGAACTTTTATTCAAGGTTATCCGTAGTGAGGGATGGTAACTGTGGCTTCCGTGCAGGGTTTACACTAATTATGATCTACTGATGTTTCGGCAATACTTCGACCCTATCTGATCTACACCAACAACCAGTATGGATTTTGTGTTCTTGATTGTCCATTTCATACTAACCGTAATATTGTCACCCAAGGCGTACAATTGTCTGTTTCTAAGTTTTGTATCCTCTTCGTTCGTATTTATTGATTTTCGTTCTTGTTCAGTTGAAGTCTAATCAACTTTGGGACTGTCTAAGGGTTTTTTTGATCTAATTAATGACTTTATTTCCAGATAATTGATAAGATGTCCTTATCATATACACAAAAGTCAGAGATGTGTTGCTCTTTTGGTCTGAAGATGTAATTCATAAAGTCAATGATTTGATTTCTATTTAGGGCACAAATCCCTATTGCTTTTTCTACATTGTAGATCCAGATAGAATCAATGATTATTTCAAAATGTCATCTAACCACACATACCAGGTATCATAATGCTCTTATTTTATGTTAATGCTAGATTTGTACAATTTATACAAATGTGGGGAGCCAGATGTACATTGTTTATAAGCGAGCAAGGACACATAAGGGTTATTATTGTAGCATAAAAATGACGTTAGGTAACCTCACATTAAATAATACAGAGTTTGACAGTCTCCTCAGTCTATTCTTTACAGTAGAAAAAAATGCAGCTGGCTTCTTCTTCTTCGCGAAGCACTTGGAGGTAGTAATAGACAAGAAGATGAAAAAGATTATACTGGTGTTGTATCAGATCCACTTATTGGTATTTACTATTTCTGTTTCTAACATTAAAGCAATTCATATTTTTGTTTGTATTCAGGCATATTCAATTGCCTAGGACAGTAAGTATAAAAAGGTTTAATTGAGGTAGATAGAATAAAAAAAAACATTGATAAGAGGGTTACGATCAATCAAGCTCCCATGCCTCAGTGTAAATGACAGCTTTTGCGATCATTTCCTCAACTGGTTAGTAATCTGTCATTCTTCACATTCCAATACGCAAAGAACATGACCAGCCACAGGTAGATCATACAATACCCCATTAGTACCGCTATCAAAATGAATACGCACAGACCCCCTTGGTGATAATGAAGCCTCAATCCAAGGTAGAAGGCAATACAGTATCAATTATCCAGATTTCTGTTCATCAATATCATTCCATGCACTCCATCTTCCTTATATAGATACACAGTGCCTCCCCCCATTTTGTTTTCGTGCGTGTATGACGTGAGAGACGAATTTTCTGCATTGTTTATCCTGTCCCTAGGAAGTGTCCATCTTTTCTAAGCTCATCTAATACTTATAAGGAAGGAAAATGGTAATACCACAGTCCTTCAAATCATTTGCCCGTTATGGGTATATACGTGCATTGATTCATAATGGGAAATGCCTATTTGATTAGAGTGTGTGTTATCTGACATAATGAGAAACTTTCAATGAGTATACGAAAGTGTGCTTCTCAATCACCCAGTAAATGTAGTACGAGCAATCACCATCAATGATTGACCATCCATTCTCTCTTATGTCGGTTATTCATACAACCATTGTTACAGGCATCCATCCCTGTGTTCACTTCTCCACCCCCCACACTCTTGTCTTCTCTCATTGGATGGCTGTAAATACATTGTTAAAATATAAGCATAATACAGGGTGGTTGAGATGGCACTATCTCTTGAAGCATGCCATATTGAATAGATGATAACATGACCAACTACATTCTTATTGAATGTTATGGGTGCAAGTAGACAATATGGCTGACATCTAATAGAAGAAGACGTATGATTAATAGCTAACTTTGTGTAATCACCTCCCATTAAAAAGAGAAATTACTGTTACATAAGAAAGAACTTACTTCTACATAAGAGGAATTGAATATTCGTTGTCTATGTGTATATACTGTCCCTAATGGACTAAGCCTAGGTGATCGGCCACACAGTGTCTGTACTATAGCCCATAATCATACGACTATAATATCAGCTACTAAAATGACCTTACAGTTATCTTGCTTCTTCGGATAACTATCCATACTATCACAAGTGGTTCATGTGATAGTCAATCATTTATAGATAAAAGACGTGGACCTCAATATATCGAACCATATCTATTCGGACTAAAGTTGAATGACAGATGTTCTTCAATAATAGAATATTATGGATGTATTCACTGTTGTATGTACTCCTTCTGTGTGTACAGGGGGGAGGGGTAAGTGATATCATAGGCAGGCTTAAAAGAGACACTGGATAAATTGGTTGCCCATTGTTATCTCTATATGGAAAAATAGAGCAATGTGCCCTCCAATTTAAGCTATTGTCCTATAAAGAGAGAACTAGTTCTGGGCATTACGCCCCAAGATCTTTTACTGTGAAGATGACCGAGTAAAGTTAATATTATATGGTCTTACATTTGGTATAAATTCCCACTCTACTATGTACTGTAATCATTCTCCAATTCATAGGTAATGAAACATAGAATTACCCCCAATAGCACTGAGACAATATGCTCCATTTTAGCTAAAGAAGATAATGGAGTGTAACATGAGTTTCGGATCATGAATAGCCCATTTCATTGTGAATATATCGTATGATAGATGAATATTCACCAAGACAATTCGATATTGATTGGGCATTTGGCGTTTATTCAATAACTGCTGAGAGATTTTTGATATTAAATACAGTAAGAAGATGATGAGGATGCTGCATACAGTAACAAAGAATCAATCAGTTAGGTGTATAAACACCTTAGTAGGGCTTATCAACTTATAAATAGTACACACATGTTAGAATTCAATTGTATTTCATATGATAATGAATATATATATATATATATATAACCCGGTTGACATTTCAACACCATATTGTATATGTGTATAGTATATATTAGCCTTCCTCCAAACCCCCATCCACCCTCGTCTAGAAGTGAGTAGTTCATTTGCATGTGTCATATTGAAGGACTGAGTAATAAACAATGGGAAATGCGGGTAAAGGTGTCTGTTACATAGAATAAAATGTAACATACTGGGTATATTCACTATCATTCATCCGAGGGGTTAATACATTAAATACTGGGATGGGATTTTCCAGGTTCATTTGACAGGGCCTGGTGAAACATTCCCACCTTTGTTGACCCCGAAATATCTCAATAAACAATGCAAAGGTGTTTCCTCATTATGAAGTGTTTATTGTAATGATGAATGGTAAATAAATGTTCAATTGAAGCAAGAAGAGGTAGTGAATAAAGAGTATATCGTTTTCTATATGGTACAAAATCTATTAATAAAAATATACAAATTATGGAATTAAATAGAAGCAGCTCCAAAGACAGTAATGTCCCGGGGGCTGGTGTGCTAAGTAAAGTGTTAAAATAACATTAAATAGGAATATGAGCGTGAATAATAAGGGGTGGATAAATGAAATGGGTAAATAATGTATAAATAGGAGTGTCATTGTACCAATGTTGGAAAGATAGATATATAAATATAGATTGGGAGAAAGGGAAAAGGAATGACTAAGGAAGATGGGAGGAAATATATATAAATTATCATGGTTGGCATATCATTTGTATCATAAGTTAAAAGGTAGTTGCAATCAATACAGATATCTAGACAAAGACTCAAGATTGATTGACAATGGAGGAGAATGAAGAGCTTCTTGTCAATCTCACGTTCTGCGTTGTGCTGTAAAATGTCATGGAATCAAATGAGGTAGTCAGGCTTGATCTTCTTTTGGGGGGTGGTGAGAGTTTGAAATCTTTATCGTAGGACATCATACGAGAATCACGTTTTTCAGCAGCAGATTGTGGAGGAGAATCTAAGGAACTTTTGACATTTTCAATTTCAGATGTGGTAGTGATGGTACTGGTAGCTGCTATACCGGTAGTGATAGTACTGTCATTATTGAACAGACTAATATCTTCCCCTCCGTATGTAAAGCGCTCAAATATCAAGCCCTCATCCACAGATTTACCACTGATACTGTCATGTCGAGTAGAAGAATGGCGACTGAGTGGATGTCTGTTCTTCACTGGTTGTTTGGGGTCAGATGGTTTGTTCTTCAAGGATTCATATCGGTTAGGTGTTCTTTCAATGTTTGAAGTAGAATGTATAGGACTCTTTAATCTGCCACTGGACATACTTCTTAGGCTGCTCTGGCTACTTGAGTTCAAGTTTCTGGTAGATGAGTTGACTGTAGACTGTGATTTTGTTCTATAATGCTGTAATCCAGGGACCTTACTACTACTGACAGAAGCGGTGGGCAGATTCAATTTACGTGGAAGTCGTCCCAATACCTGGGATGAGTTAATTGATCCTTGTCCTTGTACAATACGTAAGAATTGCTGTTCATCAAAGTATTTTAGAGCAGCCCACGAGGGATTAAGGAAAGAGAATCTCTTCTTGATGGAATTCAAGTTTTCTATATATTGTAAACAATGTGTTTAGTTTCGAATTAGAGTGTGGGATATTTGCACTTACGTTTGCCAATACCACCATGTTCAAGCATACCATGGAGTGGTTTATCGGGTGCAGGCAATGTACCTTTGGTTCCTTGTTTGAGGGGGTGTTTTCCCTTGACCATTCGACAAATGTTGCGGGCAATACAGACGCCAGAGATAGTAGCAGCATAACCTGTCTTTTCTTCTACCACATTGGTCACATCACCACCAGCAAAGATATGCTTGTGTTTGTAATGGTCAATTTGAAGAGTTGATTTGACCTTGATACGGCCCCAGGCATCGATACAGCTGTCCAATGAACTATCACCTGAACTACTGGCAAATATACTGCTGTTAGGACGAGTACCGGTGGCAATGAATACCTTATCATAACCAGCATATACTCTGCCACTTGAGCCCAAGTAGACATTATCATCGTTGTTATTGAAGGAGATAATCTTCTCATTGCATATGATCTCCACCGAGAGATCCTCGAGATATTTCCTAGCCATAGCCTGTTGACGAGGCTCACTGCGGTTCACTACATTCTTGTGGGAATCAACAATCGTTATATGCTTCTTGGGGTAAGCACCTGGGAATTGATGTTGTGATATTTCAGATGCAAGTTCACATCCGACTAAACCACCACCTATTCATTCAGAGATAATAGAAAGAAAATGAGAAAAAAAGGGGCCATTAACCATATATGGAAAATCCATGGTTTTACCAATAATGAGAACTTTGCGAGCCTTGAGTAATTCCAAATAAGATTCTTCCAAGCCCGACATTCGGTACAACGATGAAGTGTCAGTTGATTTTAGCTGAGATGAATAGGCACTTCCAGTAGCCACTACAAGGTAATCAAATGTCAACTGAGAAGGGGGGTCAGTCAGTGAGAGGAGTGGGTTCAATAGAAACTTACAGTTTCCCCATTCACAATCAGTCCTTTGCCGCCATTAGTTAGTTCCTCGGCGTATCCAATAAGGACTCTCCCATTCTTCACATAAGCATCATGTCTGACACGCAATGAGGTGGTGCCATCAGGGTTAACAATCTTCTTGACAATACCAGGTGTGTATTCAAATGAGTCTATAATGTATCACCTATTAGCATAATTGATTATACGTGTATGTAGAGAGGCTACCTTTTGTATCAATCAATGTAACATAGAAACGTGGCATTTGATCAAGAATTGAAGCAACCGTGAAACCCTAAATAAGGTTGGTAAGTTGAATGTTCAATATATTCATCTTTATAACATACAGTGAATCCACCACCCACGATGACTACACTTGTCTGTTGTTTATCCATAATGGTAGGGCTGATATTTCTAATGAAAAGGAGAGAATTAGCAGATAGAACATGGTAATGTCTCAACATCTCTATTTACCCTGTTGGCAGTTCCATAGTCTGAACAAAGTCCATTAATTTGGCTTTCTATAATCAGTAGATATATATTTAAATACTGGGCTCTAATGTATATATATATATATATCAAATGTCATACCAGCATGCCAAGTACTTGTGCTTCTGTCTCTTCTAATATAGTGACAGCATCAACACGGTCTACAATTGCCCATTGTAATGAGCGTATATCATCTCTTACTTGATCTTGTGTGGTTACATTCAATTCCAGCGGTGATCCTCGAGCTAAGAATGTCTTGTAGATTCTAATGTATTACGATGTATAAATAGAAGTAATTTATAAATAGATTACCATGGTTACCTGTGTAAGGTCGCCTCTACTGCTTTCTGATCTGATTCATGCTTCAGTTGTGTGATGGCTTCAATGAATAATAGACATTCGTGTGACCATGATTGACGGAGGAAACACTCGAATGCACATAATAACTTGGGATTGGATAGTACTTGATGCAGGGTGAAGGGTGAATTGGAGAAGTCATCTGATGAGCAAGAAGATGAATAGGTGGATGAGGAGGATGAGAGTGAACCCTGTGAAAGTTGCTCATCATGAAGGTAGTGCATTCTGTTTATTGTGTCTATTTGTGGGTTTATACTTAATACAATGGCTGTATTGAAGTATAAAAAAATAAGAATAAAATGAGTAAATGAGAATAAGAGGGAATAGAAGTCGATAATGGCTCTATTTAAATAGATGAATGAAATGGGGGTGGAATAGAGTGTGACAGAAATGGCTAGTAATGGTGGGGGAGCAGAAGGCAGAGAATCCCATAGAACGATAATTCCGCGGACGGAATAACATTTCCAATGAACAATATTCTTTTTAGTCATTCAGAGTGATTATAGAATAAAATAGTTACAGCTCATATTCAAACGTTGCTCTAATGGCATGATTATTCAGACCAATCGGATTACCTGGTCCCATGTAAGTTCGCAGTTCCATCTGTATAATAGATGGGGGGAGGGGCTGTCTAAATCAGATATCATGTATTGGTTAGAAATACGGGGGGAATAACACACAGTAAACAGATGAATAATGGGAGTTCCAATCATGTTGTATTCACTTATTCTAAGTATGGTTACAATCTATTATTTTTATTCTATAACATAATAAGTACATGCATATATAATCATAACAAGTACATGCATCAATAATCATAACAAGTACATGCATCTATAACAAGTACATGCATATATGTGTACGTCAATGTCGGTTTATATTGTATATAAAGTGAGAGAGGAGATGGGTTGGATTTGTGATTTGGTTTGATTACCATACTGGTCTGGAGTCATGTTTGGCCATATCAATAATTCTCCAGCCACCTGTGACAGGGTTCTGGAGATCTTCAGGCTCTTTTGTCAGAACACAAGCATATGTGACTTGCTCAATAAGATCCTGTGTTTAATTACATTAATATCTTTCTACCATCACTTGTCTCTCTTCTTTTACCTCTTTTCCATATACAATCTCACCACTCTTGGCATTACGGAACACTATAATCTCCTGTGTACGGAAGGATAAGACCAATACAGGCACATCATTCTCTAATATCTTGGCTGCTACTAACTATAGACAGATATGAACACTCGTCATCTTCTATCCCATTCACTTGTCAGATATTTACCTCGATATCACGTAAATCCTGAATTTTACAATCACTAATCAATCCTTGCTGTAATTGTGTTTGAATGACAGCAGTAAGAACATTGTATGTCTACGGTGGGTTGGTTAGTTAAGTCTAGATGTATCATTCTATCATCCTACTTTACAGCTTCTGAGCACCACAATTTCAATGTTTCTATATCACCCTTCAGATAGGCTTCCATTACTTCAGGAATGATATATTTACGAGCATCAGTTAAGAACTTGTCCATATTGAAGGTGGGATCAATCATTTGGAAGGCACGAATGGCATGTGCTTGATCTGATTCCTCAAACATAGAACCTATTTATATGTTACAAGAATCAATATGGATAGAGTGTATGTATATGCATTATAAGTTACCAAATGCTTCAGAAATACGGTCTGTAATGGCACGGGAGTAAGAGATAAGGATATTATCAGATTCCTCATAGTTTCTTCTTGCACGGAATATGCCTAATACAGATGCTTAGTATTCCCATAGGACTACAGTGTTTGATCAAGGCATATTTTACCCTGCATTACGGAATTATCTTCCTTGAATTTACTCCAGCTCTCCTTCCATTTTGAGTCCTTATGTAATACCATGTTGGCGCCTGCTTCCTTATTCTCACTTACTGCCCTAGAAGAGCCTTGTGTTGTCTTCTGGGCTTCTTCTCTCAACTTACGCCTGGTCTCTTTATCGACAAATCCAGTGTATCTACCACTTTCATCCTTCATCACTGTCTTGAATGAATCAGAGATCTTTCCTACCACTTCATTGTTCTTCAAAGGATCAGCAGTCTTATTAATGGTTTCAGCAGCCTTCTTGATCTTCTCAGAAGTGTCTTTTGCAAATTCTGTCTCTGAGGCCTTCTTGAAGGATTCATTCACTGAAGATCCCACCTTCTGAGCAGCCTCAGATAGTTTCTCTGTAGCTTGCTTTATACGCTCTGATTGCACAGATTGTTGAGCCTGAGTAAGGCATAGGGTTATTAGACGTTTATTTACCTCAATCACATTTATTACCTTTGCTTTCTCATACATTTCCCTTGCTTTCTTCAAAGCCTCACTATCGTTCATCCTGCCAGATTCATCTTGCAGATTCTTGATTTCTTTACTCTTATTTAACTGTTCCTTCACTGTATCGATGAATACCTTGAATGGAGAAGTGTAATGACGTATATTTCCACTATTGACAGTAGGACGTATCCTTATAGTGTGTCTGGATGTTTGTGATAATAAGGCTCTGTAGGCAGACATCAATATATATATTTATATACGGGGGAGAGAATAAGGGAAGTTTTAGAACTGTACCAGTCAAGGGATAACATCAATCAGAGGGGTGGCTTGTCTTAAATTGAAAGTAAAGGCCCCCATGAAGATGAAAGTCAGAATTAACCAATGGAAACTCATACACTTCATGCGTAAGAATATCATGTTTTAGGGGTGGTATTTTATTGATGTAATAAAGTAATAAGGGATAATAGATATTATAACTTCTCTTCACTTCATTACTGTATCAGATAATATTAGGATAAATAATGAGTGAGTATATAATAATTTAAGGTATATTATAATAGACTTTTTTTTTGTTTAAAAGATGTAGTGGCTCTCCTTTCTCTCTCTCTCTCTCTCTCTCTCTCTCTCTCTGCTTGAATGTTATTTTTTCTTTTTATGGTTTACACATTATTCTTATTTTTTATCTTTGGTTTTCTTCGTTTTCTTTGTTTTTTCTTGTGTTTTTCATGTTGGTGTATAGAGACCTCTATAAAGTATGTCTATTAAGCACCATAAAGTGTTTTGGGGATCGTTGATTGGTTGGAGATTCTTAAGGGATTTGTGTCTATAGTCAACCTGGAAGTCAAGTATGAATCCTCAGTGTTGGCAGACAAACATAGTGGCTGGGTTAAATTCAGTTTCTATTATTTAAATCGATTAACATATCTCCTTCAATCATAAACATATAGGCATGTATAATGGTCATGTCATATTAGACAGTATTACAATATCAACTATATAATACATCTACTAAGATTTATATACATGCATATAATATATACAACAGATTGACAAACACAGATTATAGGATATTCTATCTTAGAACTTACCGCATATTTGCTGATGAATGATGCTGTATATAGGGCTTATTGTCTGTTGACATTGATCTTCTGGGATCAGAGGGAGTAGTGTCCATAGAGTCATTTTGAGAACGTATATATCCATATTCAGAGTTAACATAAGATTGGTTAATATTGTTGGTACCACTTTGTGGTCCATTGCCATAACGGTTTCCTACATCAGATTGTAATTGAGGCAATTGCTCTCTATTGTTTCCTGACCAGTAAGGGTGACCATTACTTTCAATCTGTTGTTGTTGATGTGGGTGTTGTTGTGGGTGTTGTTGATCCTCATGATTGCTATTTCCATTTCCTTCATAATAATGCGCATCAGATGACGAAGAATTTGTTGGTTGTGAAGTGGCCAGGGGATGAGATGAATAAGGATGCATCATGTATTCTTCACGGTTAGAACCTTCTTCATTAGGTCTTCCATTAATGGGGCCCCCTACAGGTGATCCTGACATTACTGGGTTGTAACCTACCTGATATGGGTAGCCTTGAGGCTGATAGGAGGAATATGGACTACTGAATTCACCTGTTGTGGGGGATGGATTCACGACCCCTCCAAAGCGAGGCAATGATTGTTGGTGAGGGGGAAGGTATCGTTCGCCGAAATTTCCATTTCCATTAGGTGCTGGTGAGCTATTATTAGGTGGAATAGGGTTATGCGATAGCCCATTGAATGCAGAAGGTGTACCAGCATCCATACTTCTATAGCGTGTATGTGAATCTGCATAATGACCAGGACTTCTTCCACGGACGACAAGGGGGGAAGATGTGCATGATGCTACTTTAAACAACTTTCCAGTTGATGTGTTGGCGTAGAGATCAACCACAATCTCATAATATTGTTGAGCTGCTCTTCTTTTACCATTATTAGCAGTGGCTGTCTTAAACTGCATGCGTTCAAATGTCACAATATTATGATTGGAGCCAACAGAAGCCAGGTATAAGTTCCCTCCAGCACTTACCATGCGAGGTTCTGGTACCATTTGAGGCCCTTTATCTCGCTTTGGGGTATGTTGAACCAATTCTATCTTCTTGTCACTACCGGTCACTCGGGCAGAGATACCAATAGAGAAGAAATCAACCTGGTGCATCTCTTGATTTTCTATTCTGAGAATGCATGGAACCTCTGATCCTTGTAACAGATAACTCATGCCATGTACATCAAATGTAGCACTGACCTGGAAGTAGTTTCTTCTATAGCAAGTCCAATCTTGATCTGCTCTGAAGAAACCTCGGTCCATTTTTGCATGTATCTGCACTTGATACCTAAATAAGTAACACTGTCAATAGATGGATTTACCCTTCATCCCTTATCATTAGTTTACCCATTTGATTGTTCCATATTGATCAACTCATAGTTCTGCTTGGTGGAGCTGAAGGATGGGCCTGTCTCAAAGGAGAACATGGATGATTCGGTTCGACGTCTTCTGAGGGTGGTGTTTGCTGGGTATGGATTGGAATGGAATGTGGTAGTAGTGAAACTGGCAGGACGAGAGGGCAGTGGTGGTCTTCTTCTGATAAGATCAGGAGTCACTGGTATCTTCTCACTGGCAGGTGGACTCATCATATCTGGCCTGGGGGTGCTTGGCTGGGAAGATGACATGATTCTTTTTAATAATAATAATAATAATGATTAAAAATTCATTACATAATCCTATTACAGTCATCTCATAGAATGTCATGATGATGAGCTTACCCTGGAATAGTGTGTTGGCCTGTTATACCGGGCAGAACAGATGAATTGGGATTTGAGGTAGGGTGGTGACTATAGTTATTATTATAAGGATAAGCTGTTTGAAGTGACATATAATTACGATTTGTTTCAGGGGGTGAACTCCATTTATTGTCTTGCATATCTCGGGTACAAACAGTGAAGCTTCAGGCAGTAATAATGAGTGGGTGAGATAGACAGGAATACACTCTTAATGTATTATCAGCTATATATAAATACGAACAGAGAAAAGGGAGGGAAATAGATAAGAGAGGAATTTTATTTTAAGGTTGAGAAAACAGTCTGTACGACATACGAGAGGAAATAGTCATAGCAACACACGTGAATGAATGAGAGTTAGTATCGATGGATACCCAAGATATCGATAAATATGGATATCATTTATGCATCCATGGTAACAGAATTTCTTATTTGAATAGATTACTGGTATAAATACAGTAATTCACCTAATGTTTAGATTCTCATGCACTACACCCTTTACTCACTTCTTCAAATTCAAACTCATCTCATTATTGTATTTCAATAAACAATCTAAGTGCTATTAGATGATCACACTCTCGACTGTCTATCATAGTCAGTGTTTGGTAAGTGCATGTATAATAAGAGTGTTCATAATCATAGGCATGAAGTGGTAAGACAAACCCAATAAAGTGAATCAACCACTAGTGTCTCCATGTCATCTAAGGGACTGTGTATTGAAGGGTAAGTACTGCTGAATATACCCTATGAATATATAATAGATAAAGGCTCTCCGATAGATATTAGATAATAGCTCTCTAACAGATAATAGATAATGGCTCATATATATGGCTACTCATATGGAATCAGCCTGGATGTATCTTTCTTATTCAACACTCAGTCAAAAGGCATGTTCCACATACTCAGTAACACGACAGAAGATATCCTCACTTCTTATTTTTGTCCCAAGAAGTAAGCAGCTTTGACTTCTACTATTGAAATCACGAGAATCACATACCAATATCCTTCACTGCAGGAGGAGGTGAGTGCTTTAACCTGTTGAATGAAGTTTCCCATTATCTGAGGTTGAATATTAGACTGACGTCATAAATCTACACAGAGGAGAAATTGGACGCGTACTATAATGAGGATGAGTAGTGATAATAAAAATCATCAACTTTTTTTTTTCTTCTCCCCCCTCCACCCTTTTATTTCCCTCTTAATTCGACTCATCAGTTACCTTTATCAACAATAAATGTCTGGATACGACCGTGCTTTGACTGTATTTTCACCTGATGGACACCTGTTTCAAGTAGAATATGCTTCTGAAGCTGTCAGAAAGGGTACCTGTGCTGTATGTTATTCACGTATGGCAGTAATATGTATAGATGACTCAATATATTCTCTTATAGGTGGGTGTACGTGGAAAGAGTGTAGTGGTACTCGGTGTTGAGAAGAAATCAGTATTGAAATTACAAGATGCTAGAACTGTCCGTAAGATTTGTATGCTTGATGACCATATTTGTATGGCATTTGCAGGTATATAAAGGAAGAGCCAGTTAGTGTATGTGTTTATCTCTTAATGCTTTAGTATGAATAACAGGATTGACTGCTGATGCCCGTGTGTTGATAAATAAGGCAAGAGTGGAATGTCAAAGTCACCGTTTGACTGTGGAAGATCCTGCTTCCGTTGAATATATCACTCGTTATTTGGCCCAAGTTCAACAAGTAAAGAAGGATACTAAGTATAATATTAGAATGATAGTAACATGCTTCATCCATAGAAATATACACAGAGTGGTGGTGTTCGTCCCTTTGGTATCTCCACATTACTTGTTGGTTTTGATAACAAAGAGCCTAGATTATATATGACTGAGCCCTCAGGTATCTACACTGCTTGGAAGGTAAGTTCAGACTGTATGTAACAAGGTCTAAACTAATGTGAACAATACAGGCAAATGCTATTGGCAGAAGTTCTAAAACTGTACGTGAATTTCTGGAGAAGAATTACAGTGAAGATATGGATGAGAAGGTCACTGTCAAATTAACAATCAGATCCTTGTTGGAAGTGGTTCAAACAGGTGCCAAGAATATTGAGATTGCAGTGATGACATCAGATAGTCGAGTTAAGGTATGTCCTACTGTGATATCTGAATGTGCAGATGGTTAATGAAATGGTTGTAGTTCTTAGAGCAGGAAGAAGTGGAGGCTATTGTTACTGAAATTGAAAAAGAGAAGGAAGAAGAAGCTGAAAAGAAGAAGAAGCCCACTGTGGCATCAGGAAGTAGTTAAAGACTTCATTATATAAACAATAAAACATGCTTGGATAGTGAATAACTTTAAGATTTTTATTATGTATTTGGAGTCATAAATACAGAGGTGTATATGTGTGGAAGTACATTAGCACAAACAAATCACCTCTATACATATGGCACTTATATTCATACAGCAATAGATATGTGTATATATCTATGTACACATACAATATGCACAGTATATACCCAGTTATATACACACCCAGTTATACACACACACCCAGTTATACACACACACCCAGTTATACACACACACTTGTCATGAGTCTTCACAATCAATGCTTTTTTTTCATTTTCTTTCAAGTTTATAATATAGATATGAATATGTCCTGTACCAATAGCTCAGAAGTTTCAGTTAAAATCCACTTCTGAATACATATCGTACATCTTTAATCAGACATTGGTCATTTTGTTCTAAATATTTATGGAGTGCAAAATATCCACTGGTAAGTCCAAATGCCATTATTTTATGTTTCTAATGAGTAAGGAATTCTCTTGTTTCTGTCTTTATCCTTCTAATGTCAATGACTTCTCATATAGATGCCAAGTTGTGGGTCAATATTTAATATAAAAACTCCATTGAAATAGAGCCATTCATTGGTCTTCCTGACCTTTCATCCCATCTCGGTTCCAAATCAACCAATAACATATGTATTGGTATATTTAGAGTAATTGTATGAATTCTGTCCATCATAAGGGCTGTACTGTTGTCTATCTCATGGGGGCACTGTATTCACCAGGCTTGTTCTTCTATTTGCCCTAATTATCAGTACTTTTCATAGGTGGCTTCTTCATGTATACTTCACATGATTGTCTTTTATTGAAGTGCTACATCGATGGACCCTCGAAAGAGACACTCTCACCGAGGAATATGCAAGAGAATGTGATCCATAGGTGGGGGGGGGGGGGGCTCATCCCGAAATGACCATCGAGATGAATTAAAACCCCTCCGTGTAAGCCTCATATATGATTTTCAGTCAAGCTGTGAATAGCATTATCCCGTACTTTTTCCCTTCAATGGACCCAGTCGAGAATCAACAGAAGGCCATCACGTTGAAACAGTATGAAGAAGCCTGCTCTGATTTTCAAGTACATGCAACTACATACTGCTGTCTCATAGTCTAATCAAGCTACTCTTCTTCTCTTTAGATTCCTGCTACTCGAGCAGCTGCTGAACAAGTATTGTGTCAATTCCGTACTCTACCCAAAGCACTGTACACATGTCAGTATATTCTAGGTACGCTTGGATGCTAACAAACCCTAGTATGGCTAGTATCCCTTCACTCAACTTGTTATGCTCACATACTAGATCACACACAGTCACCTATGGTCCAGTTCCAGGTAACTCTCGCTATTGCTGAGGTTGTCATTAGGGACTATACTATCTATGACTTGAAGGATATAATACAACTGAAGAACTATATGATTGACTTCTGTCTCCAAAGACCAACGTAGGGTTTGTACATATGAGCAATAATATAAACTAGCTGACTCCATTACTTTATAGGTTAATGAAGTATGTCCGTGATCAGCTTGTACTAGCTGTAGCATTGATAACAAAGCGTAGTCTATTTGATGTTACTGATAATGACAGGGGATCCATCTTATTACATATTAAACAACTGCTGGGAATGGAGGAGGAGAAGGCGGTATGTACCCTGTTGTGATAGCGTATAAGAGCGGTATAGACTGACCAAAATACTTGTAGCAAATACTGGGATTATCACTCGGAAATGCCCTTATCGATCAGTTCTCTAATGCCAAATCCAACACAATAGGTCTTGCTTGGGAGCATCACTATAAATGCAAATTATTCTTTGAGTCACATATCCTACTTCCTTTGTTTGAACAGAGCATCACCAAACTGCACTCGGTGGTATCCCTATATCAACAAGCACCACAAGATACTCCTCCATTGCTTGTGGAACTGATGATATCGCTAGAGAAGATACTCAATTGGGAGTTCGAATCAACCAATACAACACCTACTCTGCCAGGCACTTTTGTCAATGGTAATGATATGGGAGAATTTGATAGGGAAGATGGTCCATCATCTGTTAGAAGGACCTACGTGACATTTCCTCAAGAGTGGCAGCCTACCGCTGGTAACAGTGATGTATTGTGGCTATTCTTCATGGTAAGTTCAAGTCGCTTTGGATAATGAACCCATTGCTCACTCGCTATATAAGACATATTTCCTTATTCAAGAAGATGATGTATCGGGTCATCGTTGCAGACAATGTTTGATTCAACTGTCTGGATTCCAGAAGGAATTCTTCATGGATAACACGAATGTCATCAAATCCTATGCCACTACAATGATTCATGGAATTAGAAAGATGATGAACGAGTAAGATCTGGCCAGATTGTACAATCAAGTGCTTACATTCCACTCTATGATTTCAATAGAATTACCAAGTTTGGTACTAGCCCTGATGCTCTGAGCGAGCAAGGTCCTCAGATGCTTGGTACTATACAAATGATTAGAAGGCTATTAGAGAACACCTCGCTGGCCATTCTTTGTTCTATCCCGGACTTCTTTCCGTTCTTGAATGAAGTGGGCATCATTACTGTTAGTTGTCTCAAGGGTACAGTAGTCGATGTTGATGAAGGCTGGATAAGTGAAGCTTGTGATGAATGTCTGCAGACCTGGGTGAATATTGGTATGCTCAATATAGATTGGAGACTTCATATATGTGTATTAATTAGCCTTATCACAGCGAATACCATTCAACCCGGTAATATGCGTGCTGTCAATACAGAATCTAGATTGACATCTGATCAAGTCGGGCATTTAAGGCAGTATATGACCAACGTATCATATCAGGTCACAGAAGCGTTCATTGAAACTCGTCTTCAACGTGCTAACATAGAATTAGAGAATGAGGAAGAGGAGGATGAGATTGACACAGGTTTCAAAGATTGGGATACCTTTGGTGATCAGTTGACATGCATTGGAGAATTAGCCAGATTCAACCCACAACCATGTCTTCATACCCTTCAGTTATTACTAAATGAACGGTTGGAGAACTTTAAATCCTACTTCACCACCAATAGAGATAATGGTATAGTGCATAAATATCAGCAGAAACCTTTTCATCTCACCAGTATCATATAACCCTTAGATCCGAGATTGATTCTACTGCATGAGCAAATTCATTGGTTAATATTGATCATTGGCCATATCATTGCTGATTCTGGCAAAGGAGAACTGCCTATGATTCCCGATTCAATAATGCAACTCTCTGGTTCACAAAGCTATGGACAAGACCAAGCTATCAACCTCTGCAATACCATTTTGGAACTCTTTAGATTCTCTTCCAGTTTTAATTCTAATTCCATCGAAGCATCGTATTGCAGTCCACGTGTGGCCGAGACATTGGTATGGTTTATGGAAAGATGGAGTAAGTCCTATCTTTTGATTGATGAAAATGAATATGGGTACATAAGGTATGGTCACTAAGACAGGATGGTATACACGATTACTTATCCATATTGTTAGTCCCAATATTGCCAGAGCATTTGGACAACCTGGGCCTTCTGATGGACAGGGAGAACATATCATTGACTTCTTTATCCAGCAGATGAGGCTGAATTTCATACTCTGGAATGCAGACCCTGATGTGCTCACTCAGGTATACATATCTATATATAGAAACATCTACCCTAATATATATGTCTAACACAATAATCAAAACTAGTTGGTCAAATGGCTCAACACATTTGGTACATCAAGAACACTGAGAAAGGGATTACTTAATTCAGGTAGAGTTCTTTATAGTTTGGGTGAGTAACATATATATTTACCTTACTCTTGCTTCAATTGTTAGTCCATTTTCCTGAATTGGTACAATTTGTGACCCAAAACCTTGAACAACTGCCCGAGATCATTCACAAGTAAGTTCTACTGCTATGATACACATAATGATCTTATTCACATACCTTATCTAGTTCACTCATACAAACAATCACCATTATCTCGAGTGGATCGCCTGATGAAATAACCAGGAATAACTATTATGGATTGATGTTCAAGATGATTGAGGTAAAGCAGGAGGGTCAATCCTCGCATTACCCTTTCTTTTTACTGACATGACCATCTATAGGATCGATTGGGATCTCTTCTTCACAGACCAGATTTCCAGAAGTGTTATCAACAAGCAGAGGTCATTAACAACATTATCAATGCTATCGAGGTAACATTGCATTATCGAATGTGATGTCCACGATGAAATTAATATGTGTTTCCTGTGTTAGATGTTTGATGGTTTAGCCCTTGCTTGCCAATATAATAATACCCAAACTATATTTAGTTTCTGTTCTCGATTCTTCGAGAGCTTTGTACAGTTACTCAATCTATACAAGACTGTACCAGAAGTTCAGCTGTCTATTCTACAGTTATTTTCTGATCTCTCTGATCGTCTTGATTTTGGGCTGATTAATGCAAATGAGAAACGATTGTTCTTCAATACAATTATAGAGATATTGAAGATATTCGGGGTGACCAATCAAGGGAAGAAAAGAATGCATTCACAGGAAGAGGAAGAAGATAGACCGTATGCCGAGATAGCCACAGTCTTGACTATGCTCACCAACGTCATGGCTTCTGGGATGGAGGATTTCAGCCGTAAAGAATCTAATGCTGATCACTCTGATATTGCCGAAGTAGTGCTGTTTGGTATCAATATCGTGATTCCTATGATTGACTTGCAGATGTTGAAGGTATATTGAAGAGGAGGAGAATGGATGACCATATTAAGGAAGTATTGACATTCACGTGTAGATCCCTAGTTTGTGCCAACAGTACATAAGATTGATTTCTCGCCTAATCGAAACATTTCCCGATAAGCTGCCTGCACTTCCACAATCACTTTATGACAATCTGATGAATAGCTTGGAATATGGTATCCAACATGTGATATCTGATGTGAATATATTGGCATTACATGCTATCACTCCTCTTACTCTATGGGCCTATGAGCAGCAGAGGAGTGGGGGAGATATTAGATTCTTGGTGCCAGCATTAGAGAAGTTCTTGAAATGTCTTGTTGAACTATTACTGTTTTCAGAGATCAATATGAATATTATAGATGCTGCATCTGATGCATTATTGGCTTTGATTTGTATACAAAAGGTAAGCTTGCCCTAGTTATAGCGAATATTCAGAAGTCTAATGAACATTATGTCTGAAACAGGGGCTGTATATGGCACTGGTTAATGAGATTATAATGAAACAGACAGAGGCAGTGCAGTCTAGATTGATAAGAGCATTTGGTACCTTGGATCAAGCAACACCTCAACAGGCACTACCTGTTAGTGGAAATGCTCCTGGTTTCAAAGAGTCTTTTCTGACATTCTTGATGGATGTAAGAGCAGTATTAAGAATCAAATGAAGTGGCCTAGCAATAAATTCCTTCTGTGTATATAACCTATCATTTGAGTGAAATGATGGATATTAAAGAAATAAACATGAGTGTGCTTCCAAGTACCTACAGAGTGTACTCACAGTGTACTCACAGTGTACTCATAGTGTACTCATAGTGTAATCATAGTGTACTCACATTATACATTATCATGTTATGTTCTTCTGGTCAGTGATAAGCTACATCTGATATGTATCATCTTTTACCTGTTTATGTACATATTGAATTCAAATGACCATAATAAGAAGAGGTGAGGTCATGAAAGAAAAGGAATGATACCCTGTTGCTTCCACTTTCCTAATATAGTAATCACATTGTCCACCGCCAACACCATAGAAACGAATGAGAATCGAGTATTTATTCTGTACTCAATCTTCCCTATTTCCTTTATTCCATTTTCTTCCCTTTCTAAATATTATGAAGAATTACCAATCTATCTTGGACAATAGGGATGGATATGCTTCTTCTAATTATTCTACACCTACACTCTCTGTATTCTCAGAAAGAGGTAGTCTAATTGATGAAGAGAGACCACTTATAACTCACCCAAATGTAACTATTTCAAGTGATGATATTACTGTCTGCGAGGATGAACACTATGCCACTCCCGCTAGTGCTACAATCAATCTATCAAATACAATATTAGGCACCGGTATGCTGGCCATGGTAATTATGAATATACCACATTGATGGTTATTTCTAACTATCTGAATAGCCTGCTGCACTGGCTTCTATAGGATTAATACCTGGCATTATACTCATCATCTATGCCGGTAGTACTTCTGCTCTAGGTCTATATTACCTATCTCAATGTGCAGATAAGGTAGGAGGAAGGAACACCTCGTTTTCTTCTCTTTCTCGGATAACATGGCCTCGTTTAGGTGTATTCTTCGAGGGAGCCATTGCTATTAAGTGCTTTGGGGTTGCAGTTAGTTATCTGATTATTATTGGTGATCTGATACCACAAGTAAGAGGACAGGATCTATCTATTAAACCGTATATACATATAAATATATCGAATACTGATATTGAATTCCCCATAGGTTGTTCTGTCATTCAATCCCAGTGTAGATGATGGATCTGTACTGATGGATCGTCGATTATGGATCACTCTAGCTGTTATTATGTCTGTTGGTCCACTTAGTTATCTCAGAAGATTAGATTCACTCAAATATACCAGTCTGATCGCACTGTTTGCCGTTGCTTATCTTGTTATTATCGTTATCTACCATTACATATCACCTACATTTCCACCACCGCCTGCAGAATCCATTGAATATTTCCATTTTAGTACCAAGATATTTGCCCAATTACCAGTGTTTATCTTTGCATTTACATGTCATCAGAATGTAAAGTGTGAGCGAGTTCTGCTGAATATGCCTACTTACTAACTGAACTCTCTATCTACTGTAGATATTCTCTGTTTATAATGAAATAAGGGATAATAGCGAGAAGTCGATTGTTCGTGTCATCACATCCTCCATTGGTATGGCTGCATTTATTTATGAAGTTGTAGCCATATTAGGATATTTGAGTTTCGGCAAGGATGTTCGTGGAAATATCATACTTGAATGTAAGGGACTATGCGGGGAGTCTACATTGTTTTTTATGTGATAATAAGGTGTGTGTTTATTATTATAGATCCTCAGAGTTATTTCGTTGCATATGGTAGACTAGCCATTGTTATACTGGTTGTCTTTAGTTATCCACTGCAGACCCATCCCTGTAGGGCATCATTGGATAAGATACTCCATAGTCAGCATAAGGATAGTCCAGCCACTGCCAATTCACAAGTATTACAGTTGTCTACTCGTAAACACCTCACCCTTACCACAGTCATTGTGATGGCTACTTACCTTGTGGCGATGTCAATATCCCAGCTGGATGTTGTGTTGTCCTTTGTGGGTGCTACTGGTTCAACCACCATATCATTTATCCTGCCAGGGTTATTCTATTTCAGGATATACCAAGAGGACAAAGGTAGTTGGAAGAGATGGGGTGCTCTTTTGTTGGTAACATATGGGTTTATGGTGATGGTCGTCTGTTTAACGTTCAATATAAAGCGATTATTATAAATACTCCTTCATAATAAATTGGTCAAATGGCAATATCAGCCACTCATCCCTTATTTGTGTCTTCAGTGGCAATAGACAACCCTCTATCACCACTCCTATATTAATATTAGGTAAACAACTTAACATATTTACATACGATAGAGGTTCAGCAGCACGTTATTTGCTGTGGAACATTTAACATTGAGTGTACATGAGTAACCGAACTCTATTTCCTGTTTGGATTTGATGTCTTTTGAGTTCAGTTGATCTTTTCATTTATATGCTGATGAACTAATGCATGTGGTTGGCGAGAGAAGTAATTATTTACTTATTCATTCTTCCATGGTATAAATCCCTTCTATACTTGGTATATATTCATACTAATTGGGTCCCCATATAGATCTCAAAATACATTCCTTGCACTAGATACTGTTCTATGGACATTATTATGGTATGAAGTAGATACAGTCCATTCATCCAATATAGCCTCATTTTGAGAAACAGTTATACTGCCGGTTGTATGATCTTACTACTTTACTTAAATTAAAAGGAAAGGGGGAATGTTTATAGGGAGATAAATGCCCAGTATGACCAAGTCTTTGCTAATGAATCAGTCATCCCGAGAATATATATGTCAATGGGATGAAATATACATGCTATTCATTCCACACCCTGTAATATCCTCCATGAGTGGCATAAATAAGTAAGGTTCCCACAAATATCACATCAGGTGTATGACATGAGTATAAAGGTGGATGGCCATATATAGAACCATGTACTCCTCTTGTTTACCTATGAATCAATTCAAGGGAATCAATATCATGTGTTCTTTATTATGATATTGTATCCCGAGTTAACCATGTCATATTCATTTTATCGTATAAAGCGGACTCATTCTTATCCGATACCCAGTGTAATAATAGACTGTGAGTGATGAGGATATAGTTCTATACATAATGAAAAGGTAATTAAGTATTATTAGAGTTCAACTCATCTAATTTGTGGCATGTACCAGGTAAATATAGAAATGTATATAATGGTTACATTCACCCTCAATCTTCATCAACCATAATAATAAGTCATAATAAATAACCATTAATAAGTAATAATAGTAACCATAATAATCAATAATACTAATCATACTAGTATAATGGGGTAAGAAAGATTCAAACCTATCTATTTATATGTGATATGGGCTGAACATGAAATAAGTGTGAGTGTACGTATGAGTATATGTGTGAGTGAGTGTGTGAGTGAGTGTATATGTATATGTATATGTATATATGTGTGTGTGTGTGTGTGTGTGTGTGTGTGTGTGTGTGTGTGTGTGTGTGTGTGTGTGTGTGTGTGTGTGTGTGTGTGTGTGTGTGTGTGTGTGTGTGTGTGTGTGTGTATGTATATATATATATGTGTGTGTGTGTATGTGTGTGTGTCTATATATGTGTGTGT